>MU090153.1:0-41745 GCA_014858505.1 Corymbia citriodora subsp. variegata
TGCTAAAATATTTGCTTTAGAAATACGGGAAACAAATAATCATAAATGGCGCAATTTAGGACTTTATTAGCATAACATTATTTGGTCTTATTGTTATTTGGACTCATTGTTATTCTAACAGTATGTTGCATGCTATGAGTCACAAATTCTAAAAAGAAAGGACTTCACAACAATTTCTAATTATTTATTTTTCTGATTCAAAAGAGATTGTTACTCCCGCAGCAAATTAAGAATAATCACATTAGTGATTCTCTTTTTTTAAATTGACGATTTTACTCGTTGATAGTATTGTTTCACGAGAAAAGTAGGTTTCATGTGGCAGATGGCAAGAAATGGATGTAAATTTTTATGTCGGAAGGGGAGAAAATGGAATTTTACTCAAAATTGCATAATTTCTTTTACATTGATTACGAAGCTTTTGAGGCCTTTCTCACCGTTGATCGTGAATATTTTTTTTTTAAATGGTATTTTTCCCTTGGACCATCTCGTTGGCTTAGCGATGTTGATCAATGTTCCGACACTATTTTATTTTTGTTAGGGCGTGCATGAAAACATTTCTCATTTTTTATTTCTCTATTTTGCTATTCCCGAAAACAGGTTTGGAAAAGAAATTCGTTTAGACTATGTTTAGAAACCCTTTTGTCTATTTCTCTATTCTTTTGTTTCTTGGAATAGAAAAAGAACATAAATCCGTTTGGTAATGCCAACCAATTTTTCTATTCCCCGAAATAAAAAGTTGTTGTCAAGAATAAATTTGGAGTAAAAATGAGAAATAGAAAAAAGTAACTTCTTGTTTCTGGGAATAATTTCTAGAAATTATTTTTTGGGTTATTACTCATGACTAATCGCCATCCACCAACCATCGCCCATCAACCCCCGATTACTGATCGCCAACCACTGACAGCCAACCGTTGATCGCCGACCACCGACCGCTGGCCGCCATAGGCCTTTGACCACTTGAGACCATCGACTAGCAATCGATTGCTGCCCTTCGCTCAACGCTTGGAATGACCTATAGCCATCAAACGCTAGAGCCAACGATCGGTGGTTGAGCATCTGGCGTCCGACGTCTAGCGACCAACGCCCAACGATCGGCACTCGACATCCAAAGGCCTACGGTCAGCGACCAATGTCCTGCGGCCCTTCATCCGACAATCGATGATTGGTGGCCAAGAAACCAATGACGGAGGCGATAACCAATGACCGGCGGCAGAGGCGGCGACCCACGATTGGCGCCCAATGGCAACGACTAGCGTTCAAAGGCCAATGAGGGTAGTGGGCGGTGACCGACAATCGGCAATTGGCAACCGACGACTGGCTACCGCCCATGCCGAATGGCCGTCAGTCATTAGTCATTGGTCACTGGTCATCACTAGTCACCAATTGCCAATCACCAGTCGCTAGTCACTACCCGCCCCCCATCCTCGCCATCAAGGAAAAAAGAAATAAAAAAATATTGTCGGTGCCAAACACATTTTTATTCTTTTTATATTCCAAGAATAAGAAATTTTTGTAGTTACCAAACACATTGTTTTACTCAAAAATTGTTTCAAGGAGTAAAAATAGAAAAAAACTATTTCTCAAAAGAAATTGTTCCCAAGGATAGAAATATTACCAAACACACTCTTAGTGTTGCAATTTCATTTGTCTATTTTTGAAATAAATTTCTCTACCAATAAAATAAAAACTCAACCTCTAGCATCGTAGGGGCATTACTCCCACATAGTTAATGGGGATTATGAACCACACCATAACAAAGAACACAAACAAGCACAACCATGAATTATATCGAGCCTTTAGATCTAAAAACTTATATTCAATAAATATATTGTTATGGTATTAGCTATTTATTTTCTAATATTGACGTCACTGCCGATGTCAGTTAAGACGGTGACCTTCGATTGGTAGAGCCAAGCTAGATTAAGTCATAATCGGGCGAATAAGAATCGGGTGGGTACTTAATACTTGATTAGTGTAGACTTTCAAGATTTCGTAGTGTAGTTCCTCGCGCCATGTGGTGAATCGCAACAGGCATGCAAAGCTACAGGTTGATGCTGAGCCTTTAACTATCCATGCACATGTTGCAAGTGGGGCGGAGGGAAACAGTGCCGACCACTCTTTGTAACTCCGGTGGCTTGCAATGGCATCGTCATTCTAGGACCACATCAGCCTCCACATAGATATCTAATCTTATGTGGTGAACATAGTGATTTTATAGATCCTTTCCAAACAAAAATAACCTAGGTAAAAATTTAAAATAAGTGTTGAAACCTTGTAACTTAATAGTGAAAAAAGTGGTTATAACTATGGTACCACAAAACCCATCGCGTGTCCTACTAAGAAAAGTGCACTTTTTAGAGGATAATCTCACAAAGAATCAACACAAGCTATTGATTCATACAGTAAACCAAGGCTATACTAACATACCATAGATTTCTGATTGGAAACCTCGTGTTTTAGTTGTCTTTGTGGTTGGATTTAGTAAAGTGAGATGACCTGGTGCTTCCTGACCCCATTTGAGATGATGAAAAACTTGTTGAATGATGTCGATGACATCCACGATGTACCATGCTCAAACTACTTATGTACAATTGATTAGCAAAGTATTAGGTTCATTCCGGATCGATTAACTTTATGTTTTTCTATAAGTGGTTGAGTAATGAAGGTTATGATCCATAAAGATATGTAGTAATTTCGTGGGGTATCAATTCTATGGATAAATCTACATAGTAATTTAGAGGGCATATCCACCTTCTATGATGGACGTGGATATCTAGATAAGACGATCTGTGCAAATTTATGAAGAGTATTCGGGACAAAAGCTTAAGTGACCTATATTATGATTAGAAATTATGCATAGGGAAATGTCGAGTCATCTTTGATAATTTATGTTCTTGTTTATCTTTCATGAAAGTTTGCGTAAGGGCTTGTCATGGGTCGATCGATTCACACCAATCACACATGCTCGTACAGCTTTAGGATTACTCCCAAGTTAGCCTTTCACCCACTCACTCAAACACAAGGGTCATTTGAGAGTAATGCAACATAGTATTCACTTGTGATCATGCATGTACAAGGTGTGGTGAGGGTCCCCTATTTATACAAGAGCGGGACTGATTCAATCCGTTGATCCCCTCATGATCCGATGGTAGTATTTGAATTGATACAATAATTACAAGGCTACATAAGGCTCCTAGGACATGGGAGAGCTCAAGGGTCATTGGTCATGGCCAGCTACATGGCCAAGTCTTGGGAACCGAAAGATCATCTAGCCATAAGAATACGAGTAGGAAAGGATGAGTCAGAGGAACTAAATGGTCATTAGGCTCAAGAGAGGGACATGATTGGGCCACAGATGGGCTATGGCCTTAGATTAGACTCATTCAAGGCCACTCGTCCTCTTGGGCCTTGTTATTCTCCCCCACCTAATTCGAATGACACCCTCGTCGCATCTTCAACATGGAACGTGTCGATGTACTTCTTGAACTACCAAAGAGCCTTAGTGAGTTCCTAGCTTGCTTCACTCTTAGAAAGGCTGTTCCACCCAGCCAAGGATTCACTTCTAGGTGCACAGTACCGCTTCCATATGATTCAATCAGCCATGATGCACTCAATGTCACGGTCATATGAGGTTTTTGCCTTAAGGGGCACTTGTTGCAATTCCTCTTGGCCCAAATCTTTTTCATCTTCATGAAAGGATTTGAGCATACTCATATGGAACACCTGATGTAGCTTGAGCTTAGATGATAGACCTAGTTTGTATGCCACCTTCCCAACCCGCTTAATCACACAAAATGGCCCTTTGTGATGATAAATTAAGCCCTTATGCATGTCCCAGTATCGGAGGACCGCGTGTAACTTGGCCAACATTAGGTCCCAACCTGGAATTCTACGTGCTGTCACTTCTTGTTGGCCTATTTCTTCATCCATTTGGAGGCATTGTGAAGACACGTTCATGCCAAATCAGCCTGCTCTTAACATTTTTTGACAAACTTGTATGCAGATGGGCTATTCCCCTTGTAGCTCAAGGCAACCACACTTGGAGTGAGCAATTGTTGCTTTGTTGTGATCTCGGACAAGCTCTGGTTCATGAACTCATTTCGCTGCAAGTTGTAGGAGAATTGTGCTACAACGATCAACCTCGCCCAATTAGTTTGCATTGCACTCACATAGTGCTGGAGGTAGATTTTAAGGAGAAAATTCACCCTCTTCGTCTATCCATTGATCTAAGGATGCAAACTCGTGGAGAAATTAAGGTTTGTCCCCAATAGCTTGAAAAGCTTAGTCCGAAACTACTTAGTAAATTGAGGATCACAGTTAATTACGATCATCTATGGAACACCCCAATATTTGATGACATGTTTGACGTATAGCTTAGCCGCCTCCTTGGCTAGGCAATCCTTTGTTGTGGGTGCGAACATTGTATACTTGGAAAATCAATCCACCACAATCATGAGAGTTTGACAACCTTCAAACTTGGTCAAGTTCACAATAAAGTCCATGGAGAAGCTCCCCCATGGATGTTCCAGTACTAGAAGTGGCTCAAGGAGCCTCGACGGCGATCGTTGTTCGATTTTATCTTACTGACATACTAGACAAGTTTCCATATATGCCTCGACATCATCCTGCATTTATGGCCAATAGTACTAATCCTCAACAAGTGCCATGGTGTGGTGGATTTTCGAATGTCCCACCAATATGGAATTGTGGCACTTTTGAAGTATTTCCTTCTATAGCTTCCCATGGAATGGCATGTAAAATCTCCATCCTTTGGTGTAGAGGAGGCCATCCTCACACTAGAATCTCCTCATTTCGCTTTTTCAGGCATACTCAAGGAGCTGTTGGATCGTTTGATTGTGCTCGAGCAACTCTTTGATACAATCGATCAATGGGTAGCTAGGTCGATTCACCGTGCTAGCCAATTCCATCTTTCAGCCAAAACATTGTCCATCCGCATGACAAACTTTGATCCCAAGAGATAGTGCCTCTATGTTTGAAGCCAATGCATCACCACAATCATTTTCTTCTCTTGGACCGTGTACCGTCACTTAGTCTCATTAAGCTTTCAAGACTTGAATGTCACTAAGTGTCCTTCTTGCATAAGAACACCACTTATCGCAAAATTAGAAGTATTAGTCTCTACCTCATATAGTTTGGAATGGTCAGGTAACACTAGGAGGGGCTACTCAATCATGGCCACTTCAACAAATCGAATGCCTCTTAGCACCAAGCCGTCCACTCCCACAACCTTTCTTTCTTCAACATGTCCGTGAGTGGCACAGTCATGCCTAAATAGCCCCAGATAAAACGCTAGTAATAGTTCGTTAGATCAAGGAACAAGCCTAACTCTATCATCTTGGTTCACAATTTCCATTTAACAATGGCATGGACTTTGGTTGCATCCATCAACACTCATCCACCCCTCACAATGTGCCCAAGGAAGGGGACTTCTTCTCATGCAAAGGCGCACTTTTCCCATTTCAAGTATAGATCATTCTCCCGCAAAACCTGAAAGATCTGCTTCAAGTACTCAACGTGCTCCTCGAGCATCTGGCTATATACAACAATATCATTAAGGTAGATTACAATGAATTGATCAAAGAACGGGTGGAGTACATTGTTCATTAGAGTATAAAATGTTGCCGGCACATTAGTCAGGATGAATGGCATAATAAGGAACTCGTACGATCCATAGAGGGTCAAGTACGCGGTTTTCGGCTCGTCCATTTCAACAATTCAAACCTGATCGTCCCCCAATCAAAGACCGAGCTTAGAGAACCATCAAAGACCGAGCTTAGAGAACCATCATGTTTCCCCGAGCTAATCGAATAAGTCTACAATTAGGGGGATCGAGTACTTATTATTGATGATGAGCTTGTTCAAAGCCCAATAGTTGATGCACATCTAAAGGGATTCATCATGCTTCTCTTGGAACAAGATAGGGGTGCCAAAAGGGGCCTTGGATGATCGAATGTATCCCGCATCAAGCAGCTCCTTGAGTTGTTTCCTCGACTCTTCTAGTTTTGGTGAAGCCATATGGTAGGTTGCTATAGCTAGTGGTCAAGCATCGGGCACCAGCTCAATCCTATGAATCACCTTCTTATGAAGCGGCATCTTTTTAGGTAGCTTGAGGAACATCACATCTTAGAATGAGTTGAGGACTTGGACTACCTCAATCGAAATGTCCTCCTTCTTGTCCATCGAGTCCTCAACTTTCAAGGTTGCCAAGAAGGTCACATCGCCCTTCCGTGCTCCCTTCGAGAGCTGCATGGCCAAGAGCATCTTTCGATCGTGTGCTAACTTGCGATGGATGGGTACCATGCATAGGTACCACTTGTCTAGGATGCATATACAATCCGCAAAAGGCATTATGCTTGCATTGATAGGGCCAAGGAACCAAAAACCCAAAACAAAATCATAATTGTCGAGGAAGATTACCTTGATGTTTTCCTTGCTCGTCTATGGACCAAGGTGAATCTCTACGTACCAAACCACATCGCTAGTCAAGACTACCTTATAGTTCATCATCTTAAGTCAATCGGCTTCACCTTCAACCCGAAAATTCAGCTTCTTCACAGCCTTTTGAGAGATGAAGAGATTGGGTGCCCTAGTATCCACGAGTGTGTTGATTGTGGTACCTCCAATCTTCACGTACATGAACATCACTCCTTTAGGTACCTTAGCCTTCTTAGCTTTAATGGAGCTCAGGATTCGCAACAATTCTAGCCACACATCCTCTTGCAGCTCTTCTTCTCTATGCAAAGTTGACAACTTGCCTCTCTTGGGACAGTCCTAAACCATGTGCAGCCCATCACAAAGAAAACACTTGTAGGTGCGCACCTTACGTATTCCCTAACCACTCAACTCCTATTGGGCCTTAGGTGGTGCCACTAGTGGTTTTCCTCTATTCAAACGTCTATACTTGTTCCAGTCTCCCCAACTAGTGGCCCTTTCCCTCGACCTAAATTCAGACTTGGCTGCAGATGTTGCTTTCAGCTCTTCCAGGGATTCGACCATAGATGTGGCCATTGTGAGGTCCCTCACATAGCACTACTTGAGCTCTTGTTTAGCCCATGATTTGAGGCCACTCATGAACTGATAGTGGGTCTCTATATCATTCATAGAAAGGATCTACAGTAGCAACTTCGAGAATCGCTTCACATACTCCTGAATGGTGCCTCTCTACTTATAGCTCTTGAGCTCATCACAAGCTTCTTCCTCAACATAGGTGGGATAGTAATTCCACCGAAAATCCTCGATGAACTTGGCCCATATCGTGATAAGGCTGCCACTCCTATCGTCGGACCTGCGATGCCACCATAGTAAGGCATTCTTACTTAGTTACATCACCGTTGTGTTCACTTAAGTCATGTCATCGTTCATACCCATGGCCTGGAAGTACTGTCCCAGGTACCATAGAAAGTTATATACATCTTGAGCCACCAGCAAACCTTTGAACTCTTTCGGCTTGGGTTTGTCCATTCGTGGATGCATGGTGATTGCCCCATCACACATGCAACTTCCACCTCCGTGAGCTTCCCCTTGAGCTCAACGGTCTCCACGAACATAGCCATCGCCATAGCCTCCTAGGTCTTGTCTTGCTACTACAACTCTTGGACCAACGACCCCAACAACTCATTGCAAAATTCTCTCATGCCGCCTTTAAGCTCTTACGTCTCAGCCAATAACCCCTCTCTATTGGATTCCCTCCATCAATTGTCTTTTCGGTCGTTCACTAGTTCATGGACGTCCATGACGTTCTCCTCTAGAATTGTACCCTTGATGCTCCTAGTCTCCCATTGATTCCCTCAAATAGGATGCAGCATGACTCTACTTGGTTTGTATGTCGACTCACTCAATCATCTTTCCACGATCCTCGCGATCCTCACCATGGGCATTTGCAATGCTAGAACGTAGTTTGGCCATTATGCTAGATGAAGGCACAAACAAAAGCTTTAATACCCCTTGTCACGGGTCAGTCGATTCACACCGATCACACACAGTCATGCGGCCTTAAGATTGCTCTTAAGTCAACTTTTCACCCTCTCACTCAAACACAAGGATCGTTTGAGAGTAAAGCAGCGCAGTATTTACTTGTGATCAAGTATGCATAAGATGGGATGAGGGTTCCCTATCTATACAATAGTGGGACTAATCCAATCCATCAATCCCCTCATGATCCGACGATAGTATTTGAATCGATACAATGATTACAAGGCTACATGAGGCCCCTAGGACATAGGAAAGCTCAATGGTCATCTGTCATGGCCAATTGCATGGCCAGGTTTTAGGAATTGAAGGATCATCTGGCCACAAGAAGAGGAGCAGAAGAAACCAAACGATTTTTGGGCTCAAGGGAGGGACATAGTTGGGCCACGGATGGGCCATGGCCTTAGATTGGACTTGTTTGAGGCCTCATCCTCTTGAGCCGTGTCATAAGGCCTAAGCTAAATAGTAAATAAACATAAAGAAAGAATTTAGTAAGCAACTCAACGGGCACCCTTTTAAAAAGGAAACGAAACATGACACAAACTTTGGTGTTTTCATCCAATTTAGTCAACTATTCAACTGTCACCAAAACCATGGCTTGACTAATATTAATGCTTCCTATGTTATTTTTAGGGCCAATTCCATAAAATAAAATAAAAACCCCAAATTTTAATTCCAGTCTCAAATCTATCTCGAAATTTTTTTGTTTTAGAAAAAACTCCAAATATTAGGTTTAGTCTCAAATCTATCCCGAACTTTTTTTAATTTTAGAAAAAACCCAAAACTTTAGATTTAATCCAAAATCTACCCCAATTTTTTTTTTTTGTCAACAAGAGAATCATCAATTTTTGCTCTAGTCCTAAATTTGCCTATTTAGCCCTCTGTCAAGTTGTGTTTAGTCATCCCTAATTTTTATATCCTAGAATGATTTTATTTTAAAGATAATTTTTCATGTCACCTAACCGATATGTATTTATTATTGATAGTTAGGACTAGACCACAAGATAAATTTCAGAATAAATTAAAATTTGGCAATTTTTTTAGAAAAAACGAAATTCGAGGCAAATTTCGGACTAGACCTAAAGCTTAGAGTTTTTTTTCTTAAACAAAGAAAGTTTATGAAAAATTTGGGACTAAACCTAAAGTTTAAGATTTTTTTAGACAAAAAAATTCGGGGCAAATTCGGGATTAAACCTAAAATTTGGGATTTTGTTTATGGAATTGGCCCATTATTTTTAATAAGGGTGAGATAGGCCAAACTGAACTAGTGATTTGGAATTGCTAATTATCGGTGCGGTTCCTAATTTCAGGTATGGACCAACTCATTCGGGCCTAAATGATAGTTTTTCTTATCATTTTTATTATTACAAATTTCCAAAACTCTAACCTCCCATTCTCTCTCACCGCTCATCCCTCTTAGCTCTCGCTTAGTCTCACGCCTCTCACTTCTCACTCTCATTGTCAGTCTCACATGGTCACGTGCCTCCTTTATTTGGTGTTTGTTTTGTTACGCTCTTTTTCTTTTAATTTTTCTAATGACGGAAATTGCAATGGAGATTGGGAATCCTAGAAAGCGTTTCGGCTGGTCAGCGAAGAAACAAGGGGTGAGAGAGTGGGGTGGAGGCCTGTTTCTGTTTATGGGAAGAAGCATTTTCGCTGGTTGGCATCGCTTGACTCAACGATCAACATGTAAAAGACTTATAACAAGTGAGTGAACGAATAATTCTGCATAGGAAAAAAGAAAGGGAGAAAGATATCTCAACTGGTTCCAATACCAATTTAGTCCACTTGTAAGATCAAGTGGGCCAATTTCGAGTAGTAGGGGAGAGCCGACTTACACTGAAATCAATCACTGCTAATTTTTAATCAGTATCTCAAAATACTTTTACATATGATGGATATGACATGAATTATTTTTTATCGATATTTATTACAAGAAACACCAAAAAGACTTGTAAAGAGAATAGACTAAGTTTCCTTGGGCTAGTCGCAGTGGAAGGATTAAGAAGTTTGACATGATCAAGTAAACCACGGAAAACGGAAGGATGAGGGATGAGACGTCAAGAACCTTGGTCGATTCTACTACGTCTTCCAAAAAAGAATTAAGAATGAAAGTCCCTCACAACCAATCCCCTTACCAATATTCAGAATTTTGTCGTAACTAATCCCCACAGGGCGGTGTGTCCACCCTTTCGACGATTCACACTGGCTTTTGCCACTAAATTCGCACTGAACGATAACAAATCCAGTAGCCTTCCTATCCGGTCTACCCTCTCTCTCTCTCTCTCTCTCTCTCTCTCTCTCTCTATTAGTTCAGGTGCACGATCCAGTGAAGTCGTTGTCGTGGCTGACATGCGAGGTGACATCGTGTTCGAAATTAAGTAATTGCAAGTTTTCTAGGGAGAAGCGAAAGGAAAGATCAAGGGACACAACAAAACGTATTGGAGATTTATGAGGTTGTTTAGTGAGATTTAGTGTGAATGCCATGCTTGAGATATTAAATAACAGATTTAAGATTTTTAAATACTTATCAGTGAACCCATATATATATATTCAGCTTGCATCCTTCTATTTTGATAAGAGTGGTCAATTTCAAATTGGGTCGATTTTCAATCACATGCTTTAGTGTTAGCATGGGTGATCGGCTCAAAATGTAAAACTAAAAATTAACCCATGATCACTTGTTACAGAAAGAATGGAACTGAAAACCCAATCAATTAGTTTTGCAGTCAATGGTTGATCCATAAGTTTAATTTAAATTAGTTGTTTGTGAAGAGGAGTATTAGAGTATTCATATATAAAAGCAATGCTTGCCTCCTAAATCTTAGATCAAAGCCCAGCTTATTCATGAAGGAGTGTGTTAAAGTATTTATATATTATATTATGTTTTAATATAACAACTTAAATTTAGGCGGTGGACTCACAAATATTCTATGGTGTCTCCCACCACATTTGTAATGATTCGGGAGCCACACTCGCCTCCTGATTCAGGTGGATGGAAAGAACCCCACATGCTTCGATGGAGATTACATAAATCGAAAGGCTTGGACACTATGCATCTAATAAAATCCCATGAGCTCGTACAAACAATGTTCGCACGTTCCTCCTCCCTAGTTTTCGTGCAAGATGTTGCTTTGCCGAGATAAGGAAAAGAAAAGACAAGACGATGATGGGTAAAGGTCCCTTCTCAAATCAAAGGGTCACCATCCGAAATGGGAAACCAAGAAAAGACGCCGCAAAATCCCTCTCTCTCTCTCTCTCTCTAATAATGACTAAAGGTCCCTTTTCAAATCAAAGTGTCACCATCGGAAATGGGAAACCAAGAAAAGACGCCACAAAATCTCTCTCTCTCTCTCTCTCTCTCTCAGAGCCAGGATCCAACTGATCAAGATCTCAAACGCTCACATGATTGTCCCTTCGTTGTGCCGCAATTTGGTCGGTGAAACTTGAGCAATGTCCCGAAGGCTCATTCGGGTCGCATGTAATGGGCTTCGTTTTTCTAGTGTACAAATAATAACTATTCTGATCAAAATTGATTTCTATAATAAAAATAAAATTTTCTATTTTTATTCTTGAATTATTTTCTAAGCAAAAAGACGTATTTGATAACCACATAAAATTTTTATTTTCGGAATAGAAATACAAAGTTTCTCCCTCTCGAGATGTAGTGGGCAGCTAGAGGCTTGGAGGCCAATGGTGATCGATTGAGACGACGATGGGCGGCAGCTACAAGTGGGCAATTGACTATTACAGAAGATGGGCGACGAGAAAAGTTTTAGGGGTATGAGTGGTTGGTTATCTTTTAAGAGAAGTCAAAATGACTTTTGATAATAGCTATCCAAATATTGTGAAAAAAACGTACAGAAAAAAAAAACATGTTATCCTCTCCCCACTTAAAAACACACAAAAATGGTTCTATCATTACTTTGAGAAAATGGTCAATATTAACACTATGGAACAAGAATATTTTCCTTGTGATTATATTTGGATCATTATGAAGTTGTAAGTTCATCCATTACTCACCGATGATTTAAAGTATACTCTTGGAAAATTCGTTTGTTGTACTTCACAAGATTAGTCGATTCTTCCCCGACTTTTATCCATCATATCCCTTCATCGTGCAACAATTTGAATAGTGACTTGCAATGTCAGGAAGGCTCATTGGGTTGCATGTGATGGGCTTCGTTGTTCTAAAAGTTAGTTTGGCATGATTAGGACGCATCTCCTTATCGGGTTTCTGAAGTTTCACGTACCATATTTTTCTTCACATATAATGGTTGTTTTTACATGTGAAACTTAGGTATATTAAAAAGATAAGCTAGTCTAATTAGGGGAAAAGAATAGCCCAAGTGCCAAACTTGGCACTGAAAAGACACTTAATGTCAAAAGTTACGAAAAGTACACTTAAATAACACTTTTTTTAAAAAAAATTTGATCACTTAAGTGCCAACTCCGACGAAAGCTGCCAGAAATGCGACATGACTTATTTTAATAATATAACTCACTTACGTGGCTCGTTGAAAGTTGAGTAAGCAAAAACTCAATCAAAACGATATCGTTTTTGTCCTGACATGGTATTTAAAAATATATTAATACAAAAAATATAAAAATATATTATTATAAAATTAATTAATTTAAAAAAAAAAAGGAATGGAAGGATCGGGCGAGGATTGTGCAACCCTCACAGCCACTACCACCCCACCATTGCTGGAAATGATCGACGACGGTGGGGCGAGGGTTAGCTGGGGTTGTCAGGCCCTAACTAATGGCCACTGACCCTAATCGACCTATTGCGAGGGCCTACAAGCCTTGGCCCAGATTTGGGGAGAAAGTCGCGACCCTCCCTTAAATCTAGCAACTCGATGGAAATCCAACGTAATTTATTTTAATAATATAACTCGCTCACATGAATCACCACAAGCTGAGTCAGTAAGAACTCAATCAAAACGACGTTGTTTTTGTGCTGACATTGCATTCAAAAAATATATTAATTAAATAATATTTAAAAACTTTAAAATTATATTATTATAAAATTGATTTATTTAAAAAAAGAAGATTTTTTTCAAAAAAATCAATTTTTAAAATTTTTTTCTAGTATGACTTTTGCCATGTGGATAATTTCTTTTTCTTTTAAATTGCTGCGTGGATATTCTTTTTGAAAAAATTGCTCTATCAGCAAATAAAATCACTAAGAAATGACACGTGTGCAGTTTGGTCGGATTTTTTCGTTGTTGGTACTTAACTGATTTTTTGTACTTCAATTTTGGCACTTAAGTGTATTTTTTCAAACTTTTGGCACTTAACTGTCTCTCCGTGCCAAATTTTGACACCTCAAGGATCCCTATGTCTCCGGTTAGTCATATAAGTTTTATGAAGATAATTTATCCACCGACAATATATACAATACTAACCACAAATCCATGACTCAATAACACAATTTTTTTCGAGTATCATATACAATTAAGTATGATGAGAGACCTGTGGTTTCATGTAGGTACTCGACTTAATCCCAATCGGACTAAACAAATTCGCAATAAAATGAGAGCCTATGAAACATGCAAGAATATAATTAGGGAGTGTTAAAAAGCAGGAAAATTATTCCAAAAAAAAAACCTATTGCACTTTGTTAATTCAGTTTCAAACATTATAATTTTGCTAATTGAGTTTTAAATATTTTTCACGTTTTCCTAATTTAGTCTAGTTAGTCAATTTTGACCAGATAATTTCTCATGGACACCAAATGTCCTACATGGCCCGATTGGCAATAACGTGGACAATTTTTAATATTTTTTGAATTTTATTATTGATTCTTTTTCTTTTTCTTTTCTTTCTTTTTCTTTCTCCCCTTTTTTTCCCTACAACCAACCAAAGGTGAGGGTTGACAAAGTGGACCTTGCCTTGCAACTGGGGAGGTTCAACCCTCACCAGATCCGGCGAGGGCAAGCCTCTCCTAGCCATTGGAAAGATTGACCTCACCTTGCGACTAGAGAGGCTCAACCCCACCAAATCCGACAAGGGCGAGCCTTTCCCAACCACTAGTAAGGTCGACTTCGCCATCACTAGGCAAGGCTGAGCCTCGTAAAGGACAAGTGAGGTTCAATTGAGGCTATTGAGGTCAACCTTGTTGGCCCTCGCTTTTGGCCATTAAAGCTGCATTCTTAAAAAAATAGAGAAATCATAATCAAGTTATGATGATACAGGTCAACCCCTTCTTCTTGCGCCAAGATCTTACCATTTCCGAAGGATTTGGAGTTACATCTCTTTTCCATTTCCATAGGCTCAATAGCCGACTAGAGAAAGAAGGAAAAAAAAAAGAATAAATAAATTCAAAACATATCAAAATATTATTAAAAAAATTATCTATGTCAACACCAATTGTGCTACATGGGGCTAGTATCCACATCGGCAATTTTTCAGCCAAAATTATCCGAGTAGACTCAATTTGTAAAATTTAAAAGGAATTATGATTCTATTAACAAAATTAAAAGATTTTTAACAGAATTGACAAAAGTGCAATAGACTTATGACATTATAGAAAATTGTTTATTTCTAGTATGAGAAAAGGACATAGTCCATAATTGTTATCCCTTCATGCGAATCAACTAGGGAATAGGTATGTTATTGTTACGCTTGCTCTGATTCCATGCATTAGCTAAGCAATTAGTACCATTATTATTGGTCTAATTCCATGAACTTAACCGGTTTGCATAGGACTTGCAGGATGTCTCCAAGTAGCTGACCCTAGATTATAAAAAATGAAATACCATTACCTTATTTCTATTTAAGAATTACCAAACTTATCATCGGCATGCCCCACTAATCGGTCTTAATATATTTAGTATTATTGTGTTCTGAGACATGGTCTTATGCCCATTCCACACATAAACAAGTGTTTGCTTCCGTATTAACTATCGCCCATCCAATATAAATTCAATCTGTGGTTGCATTAAAGAAGCTTTTCACATTGAAGGTAAGAACCTCTACTACTCCACTATGTTATGCATTTAATCTACTACTACTACTTTTCCAAGAAAGAGAATCGACACTAGAAATTGAGAGATCAAGAACTCCCCCTGTACAGAGATGGACACCCGCCTAATTTCCCATCTGACGGTGCAAATCGATTAAGTGGGAGCAGTTAATCAGGGCCTGATTGTCAAACTTTTCAACCGTACAGTAAATCCCAATATCCATAGATCGACGCGCTATTTCATAGCAAAGAAGAAAAGCAGAATCCTAGGGGTCGAGTGACATGCTTGCTGACGACGACATAGGTCCGGAAACCCCTATAAATCGACACACTCCCTCACTTAACTCACAAAACCATCAGCTCATACATCCTCTTCCCTAAGCTAAAATGAAGCAAACGATGTCTTCCAAGCTCTTGCTGGTGTTGCTCCTAGGAGTGGCGCTTTTCGCCACCACCGTCTTCTGTGAGGGCCCCCAGCCTAAGCCACCGAAGGAGCACAAACCAACCCCCAAGGACCACCCTGTCGGGGGTCGCCGCCTCCTAGAGAACGTCCAAGTCGAGGACCCACAAAAGCCATTCCCCAAACCCAAGCCCCCGCACCACCCTCCCGAGCATATCCTTGTCGAGGAGGCTGAAAAGGAGGACTCCCAGAAGAAGCCCTTCCCCGGCAAGAAACCACCCCACTACCCAGGCCACATGCTTGCCGAGGAGACGGAAAAGCCGTTCCCCGAGAACAAGCCCCCAAAGAAAGGCGGGAAGCCGCCGCACGAAGGACACATTCTTGTAGAGGAGGCGGAAGAGGACTCGAAGAAGCCATTCCCCGAGGGAAAGCCACCGAAGGAGGGAAAGGGAGGCAAACCACCGCACGAGGGGCACATTCTCGTAGAGGAGGTGGAAGAGGATGCGAAGAAGCCGTTCCCCGAGCACGAGCCACCTAAGAAGGGGGAGGGAGAGAAGCCGCCACGCAAGCCTCCCACCGAGAACTGAGTGTGCCGTAAGATGATCGTCCCTGCATGTGCTCGTTATGCATTAGGAATAAGAGCCATGCTGATCTGGTTGTACGTATGCTATTAGTGCGATCTCGAGTCTTACTGAGTGGATAGTCTTGTATCGCTACACTCTTTCTATAGCTTGTCTTTTGGCTATGTTCTGTCTTGAAGTCGGCTCTTTCGCTTTGTATCGGCTGTTCGCTTGGTGCATTGAGTAGACCTCGGACGATGTAGATTATCAGATATCATCCTACGCTTCTCCAATGTCACCATCGACTCCTCGACCGACAAAAGCCTTTCGATATATTTGCTCGATCGAAACACCACCATGTTATATAATGCCAGAAATTTCGTATTTGCTAGATGATTCCGCAAAGGCAGTATTGCTAGGAGGATCTGTCAGATGCAACGCATTATTATATTCCATTAATATAGAATATCCTTCGGATCCCGTCCTAAAATATTTGCTTTAGAAATATGGGAAGCGAATAATCATTCCTAAAACGGATGAGACTTCTAATGGTGCAATTTAGGGCTTTACTAGCATAACTATATATGAACTATTGTTGTTCTAATAGCATGCTGCATGTTGTGAGACAAAATTTTTAAAAAAGCATGTTATCCTCTCCCAATTGAAAAACACACAAAAAGGGTTCTATCATTACTTTGAGAAATTGTTCAATATTAATACTATGAAAAAAGAATATTTTCCTTGTGATTATATTTGGATCATTGTGGAGTTGTAAGTTCATCCATTACTCACTGATGATTCAAAGTATACTCTTGAAAAATTCATTTGTTGTACTTCATGAAATTAGTCGATTCTTCCCCGACTTTTATCCATCATTTCCCTTCATCGTGCAACAATTTGAATAGTGACTTGCAATGTCAGGAAGGCTCATTGGGTTGCATGTGATGGGTTTCATTGTTCTAAAAGTCAATCTAGCCTGATTAGGACGCATCTACTTATTGGGTTTCTGAAGTTTCACATACCATCTCTTTCTTCACATATAATGGTTTTTTTTAACATGTGAAACTTAGGTATATTAAAAAGATAAGCTGGTCCGATTAGGGGAAAAGAATAGCCCAAGTGCCAAACTTGGTACAATGAGACACTTAAATGCTAAAAGTTATGAAAAATACACTTAAATGTCATTTTTTTAAAATTGAATTATTTAAATGCCAACTCCGGCAAATGCCGTCGGAAATCTGACGTTGGTTATTTTAATAATATAACTTGCTTATGTGGCTCGTCGAAAGCTAAGTCAGCAAAAACTTGGCCAAAACGACATCGTTTTTGTACTGACGTGGCATTTAAAAAATATTTAAAAAATTTAAAAACATATTATTATAAAATTGATTAATTCTTTTTTTTAAAAGGGAGGATTGGGTGAGGGCTATGCAACCCTCGCCGCCGCCACCATCACCACCCCACCATCATTGGGAAGGGCCGGTGATGGTGGGGCGAGGGTTGGCCAAGGTCGCTAGCCCCTGGCTAGTGGCCAACGACCCTAGCCAACTTGCGATAAGGGTCACAACCCTCCCCAAGATTCGGCGACTCATTAGAAATCCGACATGGCTTAATTTAATAATATAACTCACTTACATGGCTCGTCGGAAGTTGAGTTAGTAAAACTTAGCCAAAACAACGTCATTTTTGTGCTAACTTAGCATTCAAAAAATATATTAATTAAATAATATTAAAAACTTTAAACATATATTATTATAAAATTAATTAATTTTTTTTAATAAAAATAGATATTTCTAAATTTTTTCCTGTATGACTTTTTTTTGCCATGTGGATAATTTCTTTTTTTTAATTGCCACGTGAATATTTATTTTGAAAAAAATTGCTTTGTCACAAATAAAATTGCCAAAAAAATGACATGTGTGTATTTGGTCGGATTTTTTTGCCATTGGCACTTAACTGATCATTTTTACTTCGATTTTAGCACTTAAGTGTATGTTTTCAAACTTTTGACACTAAAGTATATCTCGTTGCCAAGTTTGGCACTCTAGGGGTCTTCATATCTCTGGTTAGTCATATAAGTTTTATGAAGATAATTTATTCACCGACAATATATACAATACTAACCACAAATCCGTGACTCTATAACACAATTTTTTTCGAGTATCATATACAATTAAGTATGATGAGAGACCTATGGTTTCATGTAGGTACTCGACTTGATCGCAACCGGACTAAACAAATTTGCAATAAAATGAGAGCCTATGAAACATTTAAGAATATTATTAGGAGGTGGAGCATTGAGAGAGTGTTAAAAAGTGGGAAAATTATTCAAAAAGTACTAAATCTATTGCACTTTGTTAATTCAGTCTCAAATATTTTAATTTTGCTGGTTGAGTTTTAAATATTTTTCATGTTTTCCTAATTTAGTCCATTCGGACAATTTTGACCAGATAATCACTCATGGACACTGGACGTCCTATGTGGCCCGATTGGCACTAAAGTGGATAATTTTTAATATTTTTTGAATTTTTGAATTACTTATTATTGATGTTTTTCTATTTTATTCTTTCTTTTGTTTCTCCCCTTCTTTCTCTACAACTAGCTAGAGGCGAGGGTCGGTGAAGTGGACCTCGCCTTGCAATTGGGGAGGTTCAACCCTCGCCAGATCTAACGAAGGCAAGCCTCTCCTAGCCATTGGCAAGATTGACCTCACCTTGCGACTAGGGAGGCTCAACCCCCACCAAATCCAACGAGGGTGAGCCTCTCCCAACCACTAGTGAGGTCAACTTCACCGTCACAAGGCAAGGTCGAGCCTCGCAAAGGACTGGTAAGGTTCAATTGAGGCTATTGAGGTTAACCTCGTTGGCCCTCGCTTTTGGCCATCAAAGCTGTATTCTTAAAAAAATAGAGAAATCATAACCAAGTCATGATGATACCGGTCAACCCTTCTTTTTGTGCCAAGATCTTATCATTTCCAAAGGAATTGGAGTTACATCTCTTTTCCATTTCCATAGGCTCAACGACTGACTAGAGAAACAAGGAAAGAAAAAAAAAAGGAAGACAAAAGGAAAATGAAAAAGAATAAATATATTCAAAACATATCAAAATATTACTAAAAATTTATTCATGTCAACGTCAACTATGCTACATGGGGCCGGCATCCACATTAGCAATTTTCTGGCCAAAATTATCTGAATAGACTCAATTTGCAAAATGTAAAAAGACTTATGATTCAATTAACAAAATTAATAGGGTTATAACATAATTGACAAAAATGCAATAGATTTATGACTTTTTAGACAATTGCTCATTTCTAGTATGACAAAAAGACATAGTCCATAATTGTTATCCCTTCAAGCGAATCAAACTAGGGAATAGGTATGTCATTGTTGCGCTTGCTCTAGTCCCATGCATTAGCTAAGCAATTAGTACCATTATTATTATTGGTCTAACTCCATGACCTTAACCGGTTTGCATAGGACTTGCAGGATGTCTCCAAGTAGCTGACCCTGGATTATAAAAAAAGAAATACCATTACCTTATTTCTATTTACGAATTACCAAACTCATCATCGGCATTACCCACTAATCGGTCTTAATATATTTAGTATTATTGTGTTCTAAGACATGGTTTTATGCCCATTCCACTCATAAACAAGTGATTGCTTCCATATAAACTACCGCCCATCCAATGCAAATTCAATCTGTGGTAGCATTATAGGAGCTTTTCACATTGAAGGTAAGAATCTCTACAACTCCACTATGCTATGCATTTAATCTACTACTACTTTTCCAAGAAAGAGAATTGACACTAGAAATTGAGAGATCAAGAACTCCCCATGTCCAAAGATGGACACCCGCCTAATTTCCCATCTGACGGTGCAAATCTATCCAGTGGGAGCTGTTAATCAGGGCCTGATTGTCAAACTTTTCAACCGTACAGTAAATCCCAATATCCAAAGATCGACGCGCTATTTCATAGCATAGGCGAAAAGCAGAGTCCTAGGGATCGAGTGACATGCTTGCTGACGACGACATAGGTCCGGAAACCCCTATAAATCAGCACCCTCCCTCACTTCTAACTCACAAAACCATCAGCTCATACATCCTCCTCTTCCCTAAGCTAAAATGAAGCAAACGATGTCTTCCAAGCTCTTGCTGGTGTTGCTCCTAGGAGTGGCGCTTTCCACCACCACCGTCTTCTGTGAGGGCCCCCAGCCTAAGCCACCGAAGGAGCACAAACCACCCCACAAGGACCACCCTGTTGGGGTCACCGCCTCCTAGAGAAGTCCAAGTCGAAGACCCGCAAAAGTCATTCCCCAAACCCAAGCCCTCGCACCACCCTCCCGAGCATATCCTCGTCGAGGAGGCTGAAAAGGAGGACTCCCAAAACAAGCCCCCAAAGAAAGGCGACAAGCCGCCGCACGAAGGACACATTCTTGTAGAGGAGGCGGAAGAGGACTCGAAGAAGCCATTCCCCGAGGGAAAGCCACCGAAGGAGGGGAAGGGAGGCAAACCACCGCACGAGGGGCACATTCTCGTAGAGGAGGTGGAAGAGGATGCAAAGAAGCCGTTCCCCGAGCACGAGCCACCGAAGAAGGGGGAGGGAGAGAAGCCACAGCGCAAGCCTCCCGCCGAGAACTGAGTGTGCCGTAAGATTATGTGTCCCTGCATGTGCTCGTTATGCATTTAGGAATAAGAGCCATGCTGATCTGGTTGTACGTATTCTATTAGTGCGATCTCTAGAGTCTTACTGAGTGGATAGTCTTGTATCACTACACTCTCGTTCTATAGCTTGTCTTTTGGCTATGTTCTGTCTTGAAGTCGGCTCTTTCGCTTTGTATCGGCTGTTCGCTTGGTGCATTGAGTAGACCTCGGACGATGTAGATTATCAGATGTCATCCTACGCTTCTCCAATGTCACCATCGACTATCGACCGACAAAAAGCCTTTCGATATATTTGCTAGATCGAAACACCACCATGTTATATATTGCCAGAAATTTCGTATTTGCTAGATGATTCCGCAAAGGCAGAATTGCTAGGAGGATCTGTCAGATGCAACGCATTATTATATTCCATTACTATAGAGGATCCTTCGGATCCCGTCCTAAAATATTTGCTTTAGAAATATGGGAAGCGAATAATCATTCCTAAAACGGATGAGACTTCTAATGGCGCAATTTAGGGCTTTACTAGCATAACTATATATGAACTATTGTTGTTCTAATAGCATGCTGCATGTTGTGAGACAAAATTTTTAAAAAAGCATGTTATCCTCTCCCAATTGAAAAACACACAAAAAGGGTTCTATCATTACTTTGAGAAATTGTTCAATATTAATACTATGAAAAAAGAATATTTTCCTTGTGATTATATTTGGATCATTGTGGAGTTGTAAGTTCATCCATTACTCACTGATGATTCAAAGTATACTCTTGAAAAATTCATTTGTTGTACTTCACGAAATTAGTCGATTCTTCCCCGACTTTTATCCATCATTTCCCTTTATCATGCAACAATTTGAACAGTGACTTGCAATGTCAGGAAGGCTCATTGGGTTGTATGTGATGGGCTTTGTTGTTCTAAAAGTCAGTCTGGCATGATTAGGACGCATCTGCTTATCGGGTTTTTGAAGTTTCACATACCATCTTTTTCTTCACAAATAAATGGTTGTTTTTGTGAAACTTAGCTATATTAAAATGATAAGCAAGTCTAGTTAGGGGAAAAGAATAGCCCAAGTGCCAAACTTGGCACAAGAGGATACTTAAGTACTAAAAATTATGAAAAGTACACTCAAGTGACATTTTTTTTTAAAATTGGATCATTTAAATGCTAACTTCAATGCTGCTGAAAATCTGACATTGGTTATTTTAATAATATAACTCACTTACATGGCTTGTTGGAAGTTGAGTCAACAAAAACTCGACTAAAACGACATTGTTTTTGTGCTAACGTGGCATTTAAAAAATATATTAATTAAAAAAATATTATAAAATATTATTATAAAATTGATTAATTAAAAAAAAAAGGGAGGATTGGGCGAGGGCTGTGCAATCCTCGCCGCCACCGCCGTCGCCACCCCACCATCACCGAGAAGGGCTAGCGATGGTGGGACGAGGGTCGGCCGGGGTCACTGGTTCTTTGCCAGTGGCCAACAACCTTAGCCCACCTACGGTGAGGGTCATGACCCTTCCGTAGATCTGGCAACCTGTCGAAAATCAGATGTGGCTTTTTTTAATAATATAACTCATTGACATGGCTCATCGAAAGCTGAGTTAGTAAAAACTCAGCCAAAATCATGTCACTGTTGTGCTGACATGGCATTAAAAAAATATATTAATTAAATAATATTTAAAAATTTTTAAAATATATTAATATAAAATCGATTAATTTTAAAAAACAGGATTTTTTTATCTGGTAAGACCTTTTTTGCTATGTGGATAGTTTCTTCTTCTTCTTCTTCTTCTTCTTTTTTTAAATTGCCATGTGGATATTTATTTTGAAAAAAATTGCTCCATCAACACATAAAATTGCGAAAAATGACATGTGTAGTTTGGTCGGATTTTTTCGCGTTAGCACTTAACTGATTTTTTTGCTCCGATTTTAATACTTAAGTATATCTTTTCGAACTTTTGATACTTAAGTATATCTCGGTGCCAAGTTTTAGCATTCCAGGGGTTTGCACGTCTCTGGTTAGTCATATAAGTTTTATGAAGATAATTTATTCACCGACAATATAAACAATACTAACCACAAATCCATGACTTTATGACACAATTTTTTTCGAGTATCATATACAATTAAGTATGATGAGAGACCTGTAGTTTCACGTAGGTACTCGACTTGATCACAACCAGACTAAACAAATTCGCAGTAAAATGAGAGCCTATGAAACATACAAGAATATAATTAGGAGGTGGAGCATAGAGGGAGTGTTAAAGAGTGTGAAAATTATTCAAAAAGTACTAAACCTATTGCACTTTGTTAATTCAGTCTCAAATATTTTAATTTTGCCGGTTGAGTTTTAAATATTTTTCACGTTTTCCTAATTTAGTCCAGTCGAACAATTTTGACCAGATAATCGCTCATGGACATCGGGCGTCCTACATGGCCCGATTGGCGCTAAAGTGGATAATTTTTAATATTTTTTGAATTTTTGAATTATTTATTTATTGATTTTTTTCTTTTTTATTCTTTCTTTTTGTTTCTCCCCTTCTTTCTCTACAACTAGCCAAAGGCAAGGGTCGGGGAAGTGGACCTTGCCTTGCAACTGGGGAGGTTCAACCCTCACCAAATCTAACAAGGGTGAGCCTCTCCTAGCCATTGGCAAGATTGGCCTCACCTTGCGACTAGGGAGGCTCAACCCCCACCAAATCTGACGAGGGTGAGCCTCTCCCAACCATTGATGAGGTCAACTCCGTAGTCACTAGGCAAGGTCAAGCCTCGCAAAGGATGGGTGAGGTTCAATTGAGGCTATAGAGGTCAACCTCGTTCACCCTCGCTTTTGGGCATCAAAGCTGTGTTCTAACAAAAATAGAGGAATCACAACCAAGTCATGATGATATGGGTCAACCCTTCTTCTTGTGCCAAGATCTTATCATTTCTAAAGGAATTAGAGTTACATCTCTTTTCCATTTCCATAGGCTCAACGACCGACTAGAGAAATAAGGAAAGAAAGAAAAAGGAACACAAAAGGAAAAGGAAAAGGAATAAATAAATTCAAAACATATCAAAATATTATTAAAAAAATTATTCATATCAACGTCAACTGTGTTACATGAGGCTGGCATCCACATTAGCAATTTTCTAGCCAAAATTATCCGAATAGACTCAATTTGCAAAATGTTAAAAGACTTATGATTCAATTAACAAAATTAAAAGATTTACAACACAATTGACAAAAATGCAATAAATTTATGACTTTTTAGACAATTGCTCATTTCTAGTATGACAAAGGACATAGTCCATAATTGGTATCCCTTCAAGCGAATCAAACTAGGGAATAGGTATGTCATTGTTAAGCTTGCTCTAGTCCCATGCATTAGCTAAGCAATTAGTACCATTATTATTATTGGTCTAATTCCATGAACTTGCAGGATGTCTCCAAACAGCTGACCCTGGATTATAAGAAATGATATACCGTTACCTTATTTCTATTTACGAATTACCAAACTTATCATCGGCATGCCCCACTAATCCGTCTTAATATATTTGGTATTATTGTGTGCTGAGACATGGTTTTATGCCCATTCCACTCATAAACAAGTGTTTGCTTCCATATTAACTACCGCCCATCCAATATAAATTCAATCTGTGGTTGCACTATAGAAGCTTTTCACATTGAAGGTAAGAACCTCTACAACTCCACTATCCTATGCATTTAATCTACTACTACTTTTCCAAGAAAGAGAATTGACACTAGAAATTGAGAGACGAAGAACTCCCCATGTCCAAAGATGGACACCCGCCTAATTTGCCATCTCACGGTGCAAATCTATCCAGTGGGAGCAGTTAGTCAGGGCCTGATTGTCAAACTTTTCAACCGTACAGTAAATCCCAATATCCATAGATCGACGCGCTATTTCATAGCAAAGAAGAAAAGCAGAATCCTAGAAATAGTGACATGCTTGCTGACGACGACATAGGTCCGGAAACCCCTATAAATCGACACACTCCCTCACTTCTAACTCACAAAACCATCAGCTCATACATCCTCTCCCCTAAGTTAAAATGAAGCAAACGATGTCTTCCAAGCTCTTGCTGGTGTTGCTCCTAGGAGTGGCGCTTTTCGCCACCACCGTCTTCTGTGACTGTGGTTGCCGCCTCCTAGAGAACGTCCTAGTCGAGGACCCGCAAAAGCCATTCCCCAAACCCAAGCCCCCGCACCACCCTCCCGAGCATATCCTGGTCGAGGAGGCTGAAAAGGAGGACTCCCAGAAGAAGCCCTTCCCCGGCAAGAGACCACCCCACTACCCAGGCCACATGCTCGCCGAGGAGACGGAAAAGCCGTTCCCCGAGAACAAGCCCCCAAAGAAAGGCGGGAAGCCGCCCCACGAAGGACACATTCTTGTCGAAGAGGAGCAAGAGGACTCGAAGAAGCCATTCCCCGAGGCAAAGCCACCGAAGGAGGGGAAGGGAGGCAAACCACCGCACGAGGGGCACATTCTCGTAGAGGAGGTGGAAGAGGATGCGAAGAAGCCGTTCCCCGAGCACGAGCCACCGTAGAAGGGGGAGGGAGAGAAGCCACCGCGCAAGCCTCCCACCGAGAACTGAGTGTGCCGTAAGATGATGTGTCCCTGCATGTGCTCGTTATGCATTAGGAATAAGTGCCAGGCTGATCTGGTTGTACGTATCCTATTAGTGCGATCTCTCGAGTCTTACCGAGTGGATAGTCTTGTATCACTACACTCTCGTTCTATAGCTTGTCTTTTGGCTATTTTCTGTCTTGTAGCCGGCTCTTTCGCTTTGTATCGGCTGTTCGCTTGGTGCATTGAATAGACCTCGGACGATGTAGATTATCAGATGTCATCCTACGCTTCTCCAATGTCACCATCGACTATCGACCGACAAAAAAAGCCTTTCGATATATTTGCTGGATCGAAACACCACCATGTTATATATTGCCAGAAATTTCGTATTTGCTAGATGATTCCGCAAAGGCAGCATTGCTAGGAGGATCTGTCGGACACAACGCATTATTATATTCCATTACTATAGAGGATCCGTCAGATCCCGTCCTAAAATATTTGCTTTAGAAATATGGGAAGCAAATAATCATTCCTAAAACGGATGAGACTTCTAATGGCGCAATTTAGGGCTTTACTAGCATAACTATATTTGAACTACTGTTGTTCAAATAGCATGCTGTATGTTGTGAGACAAAATTTAAAAAAAAGCATGTTATCCTCTCCCCATTGAAAAACACACAAAAAGGGTTCTATCATTACTTTGAGAAAATGGTCAATATTAATACTATGGAATAAGAATAGTTTTCCTTGTGATTATATTTGGATCATTGTGGAGTTGTAAGTTCATCCATTACTCGCCGATGATTCAAAGTATACTCTTGGAAAATTCGTTTGTTGTACTTCACGAGATTAGTCGATTCTTCCCCGACTTTTATCCATCATTTCCCTTCATCGAGCAACAATTTGAACAGGGACTTGCAATGTCAGGAAGGCTCATTGGGTCGCATGTGATGGGCTTCATTGTTCTAAAAGTCAGTCTGGCATGATTAGGATGATTCTCCTTATCGGGTTTCTGAAGTTTCACATACCATCTTTTTCTTCACATATAATGGTTGTTTTTACATGTGAAACTTAGGTATATTAAAATGACAAGCTAGTTCGGTTAAGGGAAAAGAACAGCCTAAGTGTCAAACTTGACACGAGGGGATACTTAAATGCTAAAAGTTATGAAATGTATACTTAAACATTACTTTTTTTTAAAAAGTGGATCACTTAAGTACCAATTCCAGCCTAAGCCGTCGAAAATCTAACATTGCTTATTTTAATAATATAACTCGCTTATATGGCTCGTCAAAAGCTAAGTTAGCAAAAATTCAACCAAAATGACGTTGTTTTTGTGCTTACGTGTTATTTAAAAAATATATTAATTAAACAATATTAAAAAAATTAAAAATTTTATTATTATAAAATTGATTAATTTAAAAAAAAGAAAAAAAGAAATGATCAAGCGAGAGTTGTGTAGCCCTTGTCATCGCCGCCATTGCCACCCCACCATTGTCAAGAAGGGCCAATGACGGTGGGGCAAGGATCGGTCAAGGTTGCCAAGCCTTGGCCAGTGGCCAACAACCCTAGCCGACTTGCGACAAGGGCCTACAGGCCCTTGCCCAAATCTGGGGCAAGGGTCCCGACTTTCCCCTAGATCTAGTGATTCGCCGAAAATCCAAAATGGCTTATTTAAATAATATAACTCATTTACGTGGCTCGTCGAAAGCTGAATCAATAAAAACTCAACCAAAACGACATCGTTTTTGTGCTAACATGGTATTCAAAAAATATATTAATTAAATATATTTAAATTTTTTTAAAATATATTATTATAAAATTGATTAATTTTTTTTAAAAAGAGGATTTTTTTTAATAAAATAGATTTTTAAATTTTTTTTCTAGTATGACTTTTTTTTGCCATGTGGATAATTTCTTCTTTTTTCTTTAAATTGCCTCGAGAATATTTATTTAAAAAAAAAATTGATCCATCAGCAAATAAAATTGTCGAAAAATGACACATGTGCAGTTTGACCAGATTTTTTTTGCCGTTGGTACTTAATTGATCCTTTTTACTTGAATTTTAACACTTAAGTATATTTTTTTGAACTTTTAACACTTACATATCTCCCCGTGCCAAGTTTTGACACTCCAAGTGTCTGCATGTCTCCTCTTAGTCATATAAGTTTTATGAAGATAATTTATCCACCGACAATATATACAATACTAACCACAAATACATGACTCTATAACACAAATTTTTTCGAGTTTCATATACAATTAAGTATGATGAAAGACCTGTGATTTCACTTAGGTACTCGACTTGATCACAACCGAACTAAACAAATTCACAATAAAATGAGAGCCTATGAAACATACAAGAATATAATTAGGAGGTGGAGCACAAAGGGAGTGTTAAAAAGTGGGAAAATTATTCAAAAATACTAAACCTATTTCACTTTGTTAATTCGGTCCCAAACATTTTTATTTTGCCAATTGAGTTTAAAATTTTTTCACGTTTCCCAATTTTAGTCCAGTCGGTCAATTTTGACAAAATAATTGCTCGTGGACACCGAATGTCCTTCATGGCCCAATTGGCACTAATGTGGACAATTTTTAAAATTTTTAAAATTTTTGAATTATTTATTATTGATTTTTTTTCCTTTCTTTTTGTTTCTCCCCTTCTTTCTCTACAACCAACCAGAGGCGAGGGTCGGCAAAATGGACCTCGCCTTGCAACTAGGGAGGTTCAACCCTTGCTAGATCTGACAAGGGCAAGCCTCTCCTAGCCATTGGCAAGATTGACCTCACCTTGAGCCTAGGGAGGCTCAACCCCCGCCAAATCCAATGAGGGTGAGCCTCTCCCAACCACTAGTGAGGTTGACTTTGCCGTCACTAGGCAAGATCGAGCCTCACAAAAGACGAGTGAGGTCCAATTGAGGCTAGTGAGGTCAACCTCGTTGGCCCTCGCTTTTGGCCATCAAAGCTATATCCTTAAAAAAATCGAGAAATCATAACCAAGTCATGATGATTCGGGTCAACCCTCTCTTCTTGCACCAAGATCTTACCATTTTCGAAGGAATTGGAGTTGAATCTCTTTTTCATTTCCGTAGGCTCAACGACTAACTAGAGAAAGAAGGAAAGAAAAATAAAAGAAAACAAAAGGAAAAGGAAAAAGAATAAATAAATTCAAAACTTATCAAAATATTATTAAAAAAATTATCCATGTCAACGCCAATTGTGCTACATGAGAGTAGCATTCACATTAACGATTTTCTAGTCAAAATTATCCGAATAGACTCAATTTGTAAACTATAAAAAGACTTATTATTCAATTAACAAAATTAAAAAGCTTATAACAGAATTGAAAAAAGTGCAATAGATTTATGATTTTTTAGACAATTGCTCATTTCTAGTATGACAAAAAGACATAGTCCATAATTGTTATCCCTTCATGCTAATCAAACTAGGGAATAGGTATGTCATTGTTAAGCTTGCTCTAGTCCCATGCATTAGCTAAGCAATTAGTACCATTATTATTATTGGTCTAATTCCATGAACTTAACCGGTTTGCATAGGACTTGCAGGATGTCTCCAAACAGCTGACCCTAGATTATTAAAAAAGAAATACCATTACCTTATTTCTATTTACGAATTACCAAACTTATCATCGGCATGCCCCACTCATCGGTCTTAATATATTTAGTATTATTGTGTCCTGAGACATGGTTTTATGCCCATTCCACTCATAAACAAGTGTTTGCTTCCATATTAACTACCGCCCATCCAATATAAATTCAATCTGTGGTTGCATTATAGAAGCTTTTCACATTGAAGGTAAGAACCTCTACTACTCCACTATGCTATGCATTTGATCTACTACTACTTTTCCAAGAAAGAGAATTGACACTAGATATTGAGAGATCAAGAATTCCCCATGTCCAAAGATGGACACCCGCCTAATTTCCCATCTGACGGTGCAAATCTATCCAGTGGGTGCTGTTAATCAGGGCCTGATTGTCAAACTTTTCAACCCTACAGTAAATCCCAATATCCAAAGATCGACGCGCTATTTCATAGCATAGGCGAAAAGCAGAGTCCTAGGGATCGAGTGACATGCTTGCTGACGACGGCATAGGTCCGGAAACCCCTATAAATCGGCACACTCCCTCACTTCTAACTCACAAAACCATCAGCTCATACATCCTCTTCCCTAAGCTAAAATGAAGCAAACGATGTCTTCCAAGTTCTTGCTGGTGTTGCTCCTGGGAGTGGCGCTTTTTGCCACCACCGTCTTCTGTGACGGCCCCCAACCTAAGCCACCGAAGGAGCACAAACCACCCCCCAAGGACCACCCTGTCGGGGGTCACCGCCTCCTAGAGAACGTCCAAGTCGAGGACCCGCAAAAGCCATTCCCCAAACCCAAGCCCCCGCACCACCCTCCCGAGCATATCCTGGTCGAGGAGGCTGAAAAGGAGGACCCCCAGAAGAAGCCCTTCCCCGGCAAGAAACCACCCCACTACCCAGGCCACATGCTCGCCGAGGAGACGGAACAGCCGTTCCCCGAGAACAAGCCCCCAAAGAAAGGCGGGAAGCCGCCGCACGAAGGACACATTCTTGTCGAAGAGGCGCAAGAGGACTCGAAGAAGCCATTTCCCGAGGAAAATCCACCGAAGGAGGGGAAGGGAGGCAAACCACCGCACGAGGGGCACATTCTCGTAGAGGAGGTGGAAGAGGATGCGAAGAAGCCGTTCCCCGTGCACGAGCCACCGAAGAAGGGGGAGGGAGAGAAGCCGCCCCGCAAGCCTCCCACCGAGAACTGAGTGTGCCGTAAGATGATGTGTCCCTGCATGTGCTCGTTATGCATTAAAAATAACAGCCAGGCTGATCTGGTTGTACGTATGCTATTAGTGCGATCTCTTGAGTCTTACCGAGTGGATAGTCTTGTATCACTACACTCTCGTTCTATAGATTGTCTTTTGGCTATGTTCTGTCTTGGAGTCGGTTCTTTCGCTTTGTATCGGCTGTTCGCTTGGTCCATTGAGTAGACCTCGGACGATGTAGATTAACAGACGTCATCCTACGCTTCTCCAATGTCACCATCGACTCTCAACCGACAAAAAGCCTTTCCATATATTTGCTCGATCGAAACACCATGTTATATAATGCCAGAAATTTCGTATTTGGTAGATGATTCCGCGAAGGCAGCATTGCTAGGAGGATCTGTCGGACATTACTATAGAGGATCGGTCGGATCCCGTCCTAAAATATTTGCTTTAGAAATATGGGAAGCGAATAATCATTCCTAAAATGGATGAGACTTCTAATGGTTCAATTTAGGGCTTTACTAGCGTAACTATATTTGAGGTACTGTTGTTCTAATAGCATGCCGCATGTTGTGAGACAAAATTTAAAAAAAGTAAACTCCACAATAATTTGTAATTATTTATTATTTATTTTCTATTGCTCAAAATAGATTGTTATTTTCACAATAAATTAACCATAATTACATAAGTATTTCTCTTTTTTAAAAATTGATGATCTTACTCGTTGACATTATTCTTTCGTGAGAAAATTGGGTTTCATGTGGTGGATGGCAAGAAATGGATTACGTAAATTTTGGGGCCTTTCTCACTGCTGATAGTATACTTTTTTTTTTTTCTCGGATGGTATATCTGCTTTAGACTTTCTCGTCTGCTTAGCGATGTTGGTCAATGCTCCGGCCCATTTTTCTTTCTTAGTTTCTTATTTTAATCATGGCCACTAATATCATTTTTAGAATAAAATAATTTTTTTTTTCTGCTCTCGAGAGCAGGTATAACTTATGAGAGTCCTATAACTCAGATGAATTTCATGCATTTAAGTTAAAAAATTAGTTGCTGTCCTCCACATTAATTCTCCCGTTAGCTTTTGGCGGACGGAAAAATCCGACCCCACTTCTTTCGTTATTCTCTTGGGCGCGTGCCGTGGTTTCCTAGGGGAGATTGTTGAAGTACAAAATGACGTCCGTTAACACAATAATGATGTCATTTTTTCTTAAATTCAAAAACTGAAAATAAAAAAAAGGGGGAAATTAATGAAGAAAAGAGAGAGGGATTGGGCAGGCGGTAGGTTCAACGGGGGGGATGGTGGCATCATCCCCTCTTATCGCCCGCGCCACCGGCTGGTCATTGCTAGATAGTGGCTGCAATGGCCCTAGCCACGATCGAGTGGGGGTCACCCTAGCCAAAACATCGAGGTTGTGAGGGCTAGGTAACCTTTGCCTCGGGTGGTGGGGGTGGCAGGGAAACCATGCACTTGCTCAAGATGAGAGTGATGGCCTTTGTCGATGGCCCAACACAACAAAGGGGATTAGGGTTCCGATCCTCTCCACTCAACCGCTCATTTTACGTATTAGTCATTTTCCTTTTTGAATGTTTAGTTTTTTCTAATGTGATGCTTACTTGACGCCACATCAAAAATGAAACGAAAAGTAATAAAAAGAGGTTACATTAAAAATAGTGGTAAGCTTTAGGACTTTTTTGTTTGTCGAAAGAAAATTATATTCATTACTCAAAAGGATATATAAGTACATGGTTTTATTTACAAAGCAAAGCGCAATGGAGTATGAACATTGAAAAACAAAATCAAATCCAAAAAACAATGATGATTAATAGAGCATAGGCAAAGTTAAGCATAAATTGGTTCAACAAGAACAGATCTGTCAAACAAAATTAATGGTTGATCACTAGATCTCATGTTTTTGTTAGTGATGAGTACACATCGAAAATTATTTTTCCAATGATTACGATGTTGTTGGTTGGCGGTACGTGCCTAAGTTTGGCTTACTCTATACCACGCAGACAATTGGAATAAGTCAAACGAACACAAATCTAACATTTGGAAAAGTAAATCTTTGTAATTCAACAAAACATAAAAAATTCTTGTGATCATCATTGATGTTAGAGGCAAAGAACTTGTACACAAACAGAGCAAAGAGGTATAAAATCCCTAAAAGTGTATTTATTAAACTTCCAAATCTAGATCAAGACAAGATAGTAGCTAAATCTAGATTAGAAGAGTTAAAACTCTCAAATCAAAAATTAGGGAGAAAATAGCTCTCAAATCTAAATTGGGAGAGAAGAAAAAGCCAAAAACGAACAACAAAACATAATCAAAATCAACAAAAGAGAAAGGGAAAGATGAGATTAATTCAAACTCTCCCCGTGATAGAAGGTTGAAGGAGACGATGGAAAATTAGATAATAGAGAGAAAAGATTTTTCGGTTCCGGTGCTCATGTTGATCAATCCTAGGATTTGAAAAGGTCAAAAATATTAGAGGTGTGCATGGTCCGGGTGGGCGGTTCTCACCCTAGAACTGGGAACCGCCCACTAAGGACCGGTTCCAAAAAATTGGATCCGGGAACCACCCGTTGGTTTTATGGATCCACCCAAGAACCGGACCGTCGGTCTGGTCCGATTCCCAGGTGGATCTATGGATCCGGTCTCACAAGTAAGCGAAGAAAAGAAGCTCCACTAGACACGTATTATAAAGATGGTTTATTTAGAAATTTCGCAAATGATCTCGCACTTTTTTCTTTACCTCTCTTGGTAGGTTGCCTCAAATAGAACAATAAAAATTATAAACACAGGGCTTCAAAATTGTAATTTTTTTTCAACTAAAAAAATTATTTTTTATAATAAAAATTAATATATTATTATTATTATAATACCAGTCCGGTCCGGATGGATGGACGGGTGGATCCGCCTATGGAACTGGGAACCGGACCGGTACCCACCGGTTCCAATTTATTGGAATCGGGAACCGGACCGGTCCCCTTAGGAACCACCAGTTCTGAGCCGGCCCGGTCTGGTTCTAGGCGGTCCGAGCCGTTCTCGATTTTTTTGCACACCCCTAGAAAATATGTTATTAGGACTATGATAAACGGATCAATACGAATTCTACAACCGTCACCGTCGTTATCCTTTTATCTTTTTATCTTTTTCTTTTTTTGGTCATTATCCCATTTTTGTTGGGTCGTTATCCCATTGAGAATGCCAAACTTCACCGTTTCGGAAAACGACGCGAAAGTCCCTTAAAGCCCAGAAGGCCCAGCCAGCGCGGCGGATCGGTGGCGAGCCGTGGACGGAACTTCAGCTTAGCGACGACCCACGAGCGAACGAACGCACGCACGCTAGAAATCAGAGCGCGTCTCGCCCCGGCCGCGCCTCATTTCTCGCCGACGCAAACCCTGCGAACCATCGCCTGAATTCGAAGAGTAAGGAAGACCCAGAAGAGAGAGAGAGAGAGAGAGAGAGAGAGAGAGAGAGAGATAGGAAGATCGAGGGTGGAGACGAGGGAGAATGGCGTGTATGCACGATCACAGCTGCGAAGAGCACGACTGTTCCTCCAATTGGTCCCTCTTCAAGCACATCGACCTCTCCAAGGTCGTCCCTACCCCCATCGTTTTTTTCTTTTGCTTATTTGATCCCGTGTCGTGACTGGGTCTTTACTTTGTTGTTCCCTTTGATTGCTCTGCTGTGGCGGGTCGTGCTTGTAGCGATTGCTGACGATTGAAGTTGCGGATTGTTAGCCGCTGGCGTGCGTTCTCATTTCAAGCGCCAGATTACCCTGCGTATATTATGTTTAGTCCGTAAGCTTGCTGGGATTACGGCTAAATAATTGGCAGATTCTGCTATCTTGTGAATTGGGTCATCTATGGTCTGGCAACATAGTATGATTAGATTGGTGTTAGACATATGCTCACTGCAGATGTCCTGTCTTTCGTTGCTATCGGAACCTATCTTGGCTGATGGATTTTCTCTGCTGTATGGCTTTTGGCACATCATAGTGCCAAAATCATGTCGACATTGAGAAGGATTTTCTTTTTTGTTGTGGGGAGTTGCTTTAAAGGTTAGATTTTTTTGGCCGATTGTATCATCTTCTTAAGAGACTTGAAAGAACCAGTGGAAGTCAATGATATCGTGTCTCCATGGAGCTAAAGAATTTTTCGAGCCTACTATGATGAGATCTGATACACATGACAGTATATTATCCAATATGGCTCATTTTTTTCACTTGAAAAGTTGGTGCCTCTTGTACTTCTTGGTGATGATATCTGAATATTTTCCTTTTGGAATGCTTGCAAAAATCATGAGGGTACGTTTTGTTTTATAATTAGGTTAACATGGGAAGGATAAATGCGTGCCTCAAATTTAAGGCTTAGTGCTTGTAGGAAGGTTGGCCTTTACCAAGCGGACTGAGCAAGTCTTGTCTGATCAGAGTTGTAGATTGCTTCCCAATGATGTTTCCATCGATGCTTCATGCTTCACTGAATTTAGAAAAACTCACCATAAGACTCACATTTTAGTGTGCTTTTATGAGTTGCTTGACCACTAGGTTGAAGAATTGGAAGTACTACTTGTTCTTGAATGTCGTTCAAGGGGGTTGCAAGGTAACTAATGGGCTTAGGAACTTATGTATCAAGTATGAGTCTTAAGCCTTGGGGTGGTTTATTACACAGAGAGTTTCATGCCAGGATAACAAATTTGATGCGATCATTTGATACTGTAGATGGTGCTTTAAAAGAGAGTCTAAGAATGAATATGTTGTCTTTTTGCAAGCTCCCTTGTTAACTAAAGTTGAGTAGTTTAAGAGATAGAGAAAATTTATGTGAATTTTCTGCACCAATGATGCAGTCTCTGAACCCTGTAAATCTTGGTAAAATTGTTGTTTACTATTTGGAAACTATTATAAGCTTGTTGGAAATGTCATGGGAATAAGAGGGAAGTTTCCTTGTTAAGGTCTTCTGCTTGTAATTATTGTGGATTGTCTTAGGTATCGGCACTAAATGAGGCTGTTCCAGGAAGCGTGAAGTCTGTGTTTAAAGCTTGGGAGCATCGCTTGAATTCTTCTGAGGTAAATTATTGTTCTACCACTGTGTCGTCTTAGTTATTTATGCACACTTCTAGATATAGTTTTATTAGTTTCATGCTTGGACAATGTTTGGAACACGATTTGTCACAGTGTACCTTCTAACCAGAAAATATTTAATCATACAAATTTAACTATCTCAATGTCTGTATTTTGCAACTTAGCAGTTACTCCTCATGGACCAAGTGTTTAAATCCAAGAGCTTCATAAAAATTTTAGAAACAGAATATAACAAGCTTAGGATGCCCATTCTATGTCAGTTTATGATCCCTTGTGGTAATAGGATGACTATGCTATGTTTTGCTAAAATAAATGTCGACTCTGTTAGACATTACTTGTACCTGGTTATGTTGGGCAAGGGAAGGTATTTTCAGCAATGGACTCATGATAATGCTTCTGCGGGAATTGCTGGTCAGTCTTTCTGATCAGTCAGGATAGTGGTTAAAGATATATCTGGTGACATAAAAAAATGTAAGGTATCATGGTTTAGTTGGTTATCTTGAAGCTGTTTTGTGCATGAGATGTCGCTAAGTTGGCCCCAAAATCAATTACCTGTCTGCTTTTTAGCATATTTCATTCATCAAGTTCTGGATGAACCATTGATGTTCGAACCTCTCTCCCTTTACATCTTCGATCAGTTTAAGCCCTGTACCTGCACTTATAATCAGGTTGATCTGCTTGATCATTACAATTTGGGAAGTGATCTTCCAGGTTCTTGGTTGGCACTTATGTGTCCTTATCCAACTGCAGTTGGTGCTAATCGCAAAATAGCTGCTGATTAATGAGTCATGTCTGTATGTCTGTGCAATATGTTTCAGGGTTATTGTCTAGAGTTATCAGGTCTTATCCTTCGAACAACCTCCTCTCCCTGCTACTTCTCTATGACGTGGTATTCACGTTTTATGATAACTGTTTAATTTTGATTAGTATTTCTTCATTATTTATGTGTGGATACTGTAACAGGGCTACTTGGAAAGCAATGATGGTGATCCTGAGTTACTTGTTTTCATTCCGTAAGTCAATGAGGGCCCAAATCTGTTTTCTGTGTTACATGTTGAAATTGTGTATGCAGTCTGCTCTGAGTTGCTGATTGGGTTATGCTTTCAATGTAATGTCTTTGCTCGTCAACTTTGTGGGATAATACACTGAATATTCAAATAGTCCATACTCTTTTTCTTTCATGGGCCCTTCCAGATATTTTACCAAACCTCTTATGTGGGAAGTATGTGGATTAGTCAATCTGTTAGAATCTCCATTCACAGGGGTATCATGCGGCATAACCATTGCTTATCTCCATCATTTTTTTTTTAAATGTTTATCTTGGATTTCTGACTTCCTTTTGCTTTGGTTTGCATTTCCTTTATGTTGGTTTGTGTTTTTCATTACATACCTAGGGATGAAGATTACTTCATTCTGTTGGCACGGGGCCGTTGGGTAGAAATTACCTGTTCTTGTAGAAGCAAGTCATCATCAATCTACATAGAACCTTTCTGCAATAGCCTTTGTATTCTTAGAGATTGATGGTGCCATTACCACCAGGATCTGTTGCAGAGCTGGCCCTTTCCTTTTTTGTTACCTTCTAGATTGTCAGGGTTAGGTAGATGCTTGCCCAAATCAGACTTGTAATGATGTATTTATTTAGATATACAAAGGAAAGTAAGTGATTCATCAAATTTTATAAAAGTTTGTCACTGTTTGCAAGTGCTGAGTACATCTCAAAGACTTGCAATTCTTACTTGAAATTTGTGGCTAACGTTGCTGTAATTTCCTTTTTGCATTTTCTTGGATGTCTTCAACAACTCTATTGTTGGAAGTTAAAATTTAGAAGAAAATACATAATACATAATGAACTTGCCTTTGTTTTCTCTTTCTCCTTTCTGCTTTTTCTTGGGTGTCTTTTAACTTTTTCTGCCTTAAATAGTTACTTTCACAACTGTCTTTGGAAGTTCATAATTTAGGAGAAAATTCATAGAGAACTGGCTGTTTTTCTCTCTGTGCTGGAGATACTCTCTCTCTCTCTCTCTCTCTCTCTTCATGAGTGTTCATGTCTTCTTTTGCTTGGTGCAAATGTGCTTTTCTTCTTGGTTGAAGGCTTCATGCTTATGTTTTTCTAATCATTCAATCGGTTGTATATAGATTTACTTCGGATGTCAAGATCAAGAGTATTTCAATTGTTGGTGGTGCTGATGGAACAAGTCCATCAAAGATGAGGGCGTAAGTTTGATTCCATAATAACATGTTTGGTGCGAGTCAATTATTTTCAATGCTAGAATTTTAACGTCAAGTAGCTGCTTGCACTTTGTTGTACTAGTATTTTCCACTTTCAGTTTATTGATATTTGTTTCTTACAGCTTTCTTGTAAATATTTATAATCTTGTCGATTTCTAGGCTAAGTAAATGTGGTCTCAATCAGGTTTATCAATAGAGAGGGCATTGACTTTTCAGATGCCCAGAATATGCAAGCTGTCCAGGTACTTTTCAAAGCTGTAGGGTCATTGGTTGTGTTTACGGCTATCATAATATAATCTTGTGGTTTTATTTGAAGGAATGGGATTTGGCTGAAAACACACAAGGAATGCTTGAATATCAAACTCGGTAATTTTTTATGTTTGTTTCTACTTTGCATACAACCAACCTCTATGAAACATGAATGTAAATAAGTAGGGGAGAAAAAACGAGAGCTATGTTGGGAGATGCCCATTCTAAGAGGGAGGACTCACATGGAAGACACTGAAAACACATTAGTTTTTCTTACACATGTTGATCTCAATTTTAGGTACTCAAAATTTCAAAGTGTGGGCAACATTACATTGCATTTTCCTGACAACTTTGGAGGTGACACGAGCCAGATACTTTACATTGGCTTTAAAGGCGAAGCTACTCAGGTAATATTGTAGGCAGGTTGGTTTCATGAATTGCCTTGGTGCTCTTAACCGACATATGTGCTGGACTGTGATTGAACAGTTGAAGAGGGACGTTGTCGCTACAATTGTGTATGAATTGATGCCAAATCCTTCTGACCATAAGTAAGTCTTCCTTTTCCTAGCTCATCTCTGCAAAATTTTTCTGCTGCTGCTTGGTTTGAATGAGATCTTAATGAATAAAAGAAATTTTATTGTTTACTTTATTTGGAGTGAGGCCATAACTGCAAGTACCTTCATCTCCCTGTTGGTTATCATGCTTCTTGAAAATTGGAAACATGGCATCGAACATATCCGATGGCATGGAGCATTAATTGTTCAAAACTAAGGGGGGGTTTTACAAGTTAATAAAAGTTTCGGGAATTTATTCGGTAGTCTCCCCTCAAAAACCATAATGCATGCCATGATTTACCAATTCTAGGGCTGCTTGCATTACAAGGACTGTACGCATTTGTGGATATGTATCCTTCTGTTCAGTATTCGACTGATGTGCTCCTAGCTGATTTTGTTCGACATATTTGTAGCCTAGTAAAGGCACACATGCGTCTTTTTCCTTTCTTATTTTCACCATCTCTTTGAGCCTCCCTGTTTGCAGGACGAAGGCCGAAAGTGGTGGCGGTTTTTCACATGTGGAATGAAATACAGGGGCAAGGACCAGCTGCATTTGACTTTCCATAATGACGGTTGGATCAATATGTAAATTATTATGATGATTCTGAGTCCCTCCTGAATTGACATAGATTATATATGGCATGATAAAACCATATGTTCTTAATTCTTCCCCATCTCTGTTAGCATTTTTATCCCCTCCGGATGGTTTTGGGTATGAATACTTCTCGCTTTTCTCTGGATGCTTTACAAAGATTCCGGACTCTCTGTCTTTTTTTTTTTTTTTTGTGACCCAGGGAACCCCCGCACGGCCGGTAGCCGGGAAGTAAACCCTGGGGGCGACACGTGCCACCACCAAACACGTGCCACCAGGGTAAGTCCACAAATGACTCCGCTGGGATTTGAACCCCTCTCCTTCGGTAGGGAGGGAAAGCCCAAAGCCAGCGGAGCCACCACATGGGGTGGTTCCGGACTCTCTTTGTCCTTGAAAGGGAAAAGGAGAATTGACTGTCACTTTGATGCAAGTTGCCTCCGGAAGAAATCTGAATAGAGCAGCAAAAGCGCATGCTGCATTTCTTGCCTGTGAGCTTTCTCCCATCGGCAATATTCCCATGGCATCGGCGCGCGTTCATGGACCGCATATGCTGTTACAACTTGCTGGTACCCATCTCGCCACGTGTCTCTGTATGAGAGAGGGAGGGGAGGGGATTGGTAAATAAGTACACCGCTTCGCGCCAGAGTGTTAACAGCCTAGTTAATTCATCTTACATGGGGCGTGCTCACTAAAACTCTTTTGAGTACGAGTCCTTGACTAATGATTCTATATTAAAAGTTATTGTCTGCAGCAAAAGATATCAATTGATTGCATGACATGCAAGGTAAAGGAAATTCGTCCAAGAAGTTATTAGAAACTATTTTATGGTAGTCAATTCTGTAATTTAACTTTTCAGTTTAGTTAATTCAATCTTAAATATTTTGATAATTTATTTATATATTCCATTTGATCAATTTTGACAATTCTTTTTGAAATTTTCTAAATCTTTTCTTCTTCTTTTTCCTTCCCTTTTTCCCTTTTCTTTTCTTATTTCTCCTTGACGATTTGAGGCTAGAGGAGGTCATTGACCTCAAGTGAGGACCAGGACGCCCTCGCCTGCCCTTGTGTCCCCCATATTTGGTGAGAGCCTATGAGACTTTAGTGTGGTTGGCGAGGCGCCAGGGGCCTATGGCCGCGGAGGGAAATAGGAAAAAAGGCAGATGCATAAAAAATTAAAAAATTAAGACAATTTAAGAAAATTTGCAAAAATTGTTTACATCAACTTTGGGCATGGCGTGTAAAATAGCCAGCTGCCACTTTAACGATTTCCAATCAAAATTGTTGAAAAGAATTACATTAACAAATTGTCAAAATGTTTCGAACTAATTTGGACATATTGAAATGTTTATTACTAAATTGACCGTTGTATAATAAATTTGTGACTCTTTGGACAATTATCTCCATAGATAACAAAAGAATTTGAGTGCATGAACAACTTTTACAATTAAACTCATTCATCTTATGTTGGACCATCTTGAATTTCCTGGATACCGATCTGAATTCTATGAACTTGTTGAATCCCGCGCTCTTCTCCCACAACATTTCCTCCTCTAATAGTTCATTGTTTTTAGAATGCATTGGTTATGCTTGGCATGAGGGTGGCGGTTAATTAAAAATGACAAGACTTTCCATGCTTGGGAAGCAGGTGCCCTGCCGACACATATTAACAAAAGCTAAATCTAAACACCCACAAGGTGAAGCTTTTAGCGCAAGCTAAGAAAGAAGAAGCAAGATTGATTTCCTAATAGGAAATAAAGAAGTCCACGGGTTCTCAAAGGAGGGCAAGAGAGAGAGAGAGAGAGAGCGGAATCGGATTCTCTATGGGTCCTGTGCGATGGTGATCCACAGCCGACAGACTCAGAAAAAGAAACGAAAAGAGAAGATGGTAGGACATTCGTTAAGCACTAATGGGTGCGCGCGCGCGTCCCTTTCGATCGCCGGCTACTAATCGACACGAAAGGCGCACTAACTCGAATTTTAAAAGCAAAGCTCCGGCTAAGACATCTTTCGATAGAGATCCACAAGTAGAAGTAACTGGACAGCTCGTAAAATTTCTTTTCTTACACCCAAAAACCACGGAGCACGACGCATGGAAAAATCATCTAAAAAGTTTTGAACCTATTGTATAGTGGCCAATTGAATCCTAAATTTTTCAATTTGGCTAATTTATTATTGAACATTTCAACCATTATCAATAGTTCTCCCGACCAATTTTAACAGAAAACTTTGACGTAGCATTCCAGTCAATATTAGTCATTCTATGTGTTATGGGGTCATTAATGTGAATAATTTTTGCAATTTTTTTTTCTTTTTTCTCTTTCTCTTTCTTTATTATTATTATTATTATTATTATTATTATTATTATTATTATTATTATTATTATTATTATTATTATTATTATTATTATTTACCTACTTCCCTCCTCTAGTCATAGCCACAAGCAAGGGTCATGATGCCCTTGGCTAATTTGGGTGAGGCAAGGGCATTGTGGCTCTTGCAGTTGTCGCTTATGGTCGTCAGCCTTCACCAACCATCACTAAGGCCCTAATGAAGGGAAATAGGAAAAAAAAAATACAAAAAGGAAAGAAAAAAATAAAAAAATCAATAAATTTTAAAAAAATCCGTTCATATTAGGATTGACCATGTCATGTAGGACAGCTATCATCAACGTCAATGATTGCCAGCCAAAATTGACTGAAAGGATTATATTGATAAATGTCAAAGATTTAGGACTAAATTAGTCAAATTAAAAAGTTTATGACTAGATTGGTAGCTGTACATAAGGCTTTATGTTTTTCTGGACAATTATCTCCACGGCACGTTTATACATGGGCGGTGATTTTTGTTTATGTTTGCCGTGAGATTGAATAATGCTTGTTATGGGGAGAAAAGAAAAGAAAAGAAAGAAGAAAATTCCGCTGGGGATTGGCCTGCCTATAGTAATTGAAATTCTAAGATGAAAATATGAAAAATGCACGCTTGACTCTGGAACATAAATTTACTTAATTTTATCTTCAATAGTTGTTCTTGTGATTTCCGTGGTGCAAATTAGTTGTCCA
>MU090154.1:0-41708 GCA_014858505.1 Corymbia citriodora subsp. variegata
CAACATGGGAAGTGTCTATATTTCTGAACCTTGCTCATGGTGATGGTTAATTTATGCCAGTACGAGTACATGTCGGGTGTCGATGGGTTGGCTGGTATTGGACGTGTAAATACATTTGTGTCAGCAGCTGCATGGCAACCAACATGCTTTGTATTTTCTAGTGTGCCTTTTGATGACAGCAGCAGAATTGCGCACAAGCTCTTGCTAATGACGATACAGAAGCCAGAGGTGACCAGGGTGGCGATTTGTTGAGAGTTGGGTTGACAGCTCAGTTGGGCTAAGCCAGGGAGGAAGTAACGCAGCTGAAATCCACAGAGATTTAATTTTGAGAGGCTATGAGACAGATCTTCACAGCAGAATGTCTGGAACTTATATTGTTGGACCAAGTGGAAATGCCATCCCATGCAGATACTTGATCATACCAGTGAGTCACTGGCAGTGACGGCATTGGAATTGAATGGGATAGTGTTAGTGGTTTCTCCATCTATTTGGATATGAAGAACCCTCATAGTCATTTCCTCCTTTCCGTTTTGTGAAAGCTATTACTTCTTTATTGAACTAACTGTTAGAAAGACTTTTTTCTTATGGTTTCAGTATTTCTTTGGCAAGGCCGAAACTATTGCTTAGATTTTTTTACTGTGTCCAATTTAACATGAATGAGAGTTGTATTTCCTTTAGTCTGATGTTTCATCTTTTCTGGTCCCGTGAGAGCAGCTTGTCAAAGTTCTCCTTTTCTGCAGTTTATATGGGGCAGGTTATTGTAGAAGAATTCATGTAATATTTACTTATTTCAGATGGTTATTCATGGAAGTTGGTTTTTGCATGACCATTGTTTGGCTTAGTCCTCATTGCTTTATAATTTTCGGGAGTATCTGTGTTTTGATTCCTAAAAAGAACAGTAAATTGACGTTCTATCTCATCCATGTGTTGGATCTGATTTTGTTGTGTAGGGTTGAATTCAGGATGTGCACAGGCTCAGTGATGGCCAAGTCAAGCACTCGGTGGAAATATTTTATGCAGGTTCTTCATGGAAGGTATTTCATAGTCATCCGTCCTGAGTTAAATATACTTTTTTTTTTTATATTCTGATATAAAATGGTATCTGACTCTCAGGTATATAGGCGAGTGTCCAAGCTTTTAATGACAAGGATGCAGAACTCTTGGTATATATTATCTTTGTCAAGCCATACTTATAAGATCAAAATTTTTAGAATTAGGCATAAACCTTAAGACAGTTTGCTGAATCTCCTGGTTCTCTTCATTGGCAAAAGGCTGAAATTGCCGATTCCATTAGAAAGTTTGTTTTTTTTTTTTTTTTTTTTTTTTGTTGCTTGGTTTGAGCACGAGAGCATTTCACTTATGTTTTGATGTGGACGGATGATTCTTTACTTTAGCTTGATGGCGGTTTCATGTGCATGTTACTGGAGGGAAATTACTGCGAAGTTACCTTCTGTCTGTATCGCTATATTCTCCTTTCAAACCTTTTTTTGCCTTCTCCCTGGCAGGTTCATATGTATGGGGACACTCGTGAGAAAATTACCACTCGCTATAGGGTAGGATTCCGATTAAAAGATGGCTATTGAAAAGGTTGGATATCATTTGAATAGATTACGCGGTCAACAAATAGCTTGTTGATTCCTCCGTTCCTATGCCCTTGTAAATTCAGCTGATCTGTCAATCGAGAAGTCATGGTTCTTGGAGGTTGTCAAATTAGAGGGGCTCTCTTGCTCCAATAGGATGGCATTGAAAGAGAGAGAGAGTATTATGTGTATTGTATTCTCTTAATAAAAAAGGACTACAAGAATACATACAATATATATGTGTAACCCTCTCAACATAAAGTTAATTATTGATTATTTTACTCTTATTATTATTTCCTAATACTCATTCTTAAGTTGGGATGTAAATATTAAACAATCTCAACTTGTTACATAAAAAATTCCCTCTATTCTCTCGTAAAGACTTGGTAAAAATATCTACAAGCTAATCCTCCATCCTTGTATGTTGAAGAGTAATCACCCATTTCTAAACTTTTTATTGTATAAAGTGACAATTAACCTCAATGTGATAGGTTTGCTCATGGAAGACCGGATTGTTTGCAATATGAATAGTTGATTGATTGTAACAATATAATATCGATGGTTTTGATGTTGACATCTTAATTTCTGACAATAATATCCTTAATCGAGAAATCACATGTTGTTTATTGCTCTTTCAGGCAACTAAATTACCTTCAAGAAATACACAATAACCCGATGTAAATCTTCTACTAGTAGAACATCCAGCCCAAACCGCATCAAAGAAACTTATGGTATTCAGATAGTCATAATTCTTGAAAATTAGTCCTTTACCTAGTAACATCCTAGTGAGTAGTCTGATGAGAACTCATGAATTGGCTTACAACACTAACAACAAAAGATATTATAGGACTCGTGAGGTAAGATAATTCAACTTACTAATTACTTTCCAATATTTCATTGGGACATGTAATAATTCTTCATTTTCTACATCAAGTTTCACATTGGATTTCATAGGAGTATCAATTGGTTTTGCTCCAACAAGTCCAACCTCATCAAGAATGTCAAAAACATATTTTTGCTGAGTTATATTTATACTTGTATGGGATTAGGCAACCTCGATACCTAGGAAATACTGCAGATGTCCCATATCCTTAGTATTGAACTGTGTATGCAAAAACTGGTTGAGTCATCGAATACCATTTGAATCACTATTAGTAATGATAATGTCATCCACATATATCACCATAAAAATACAACTAGTTGAGGAGACAGAACTGAAGACTGAATGATCTACTTGACAACGCTTTAATCCAAACTTAATAAAAGCATCACTAAACTTACCAAACCAAGCACAAGGAGATTGCTTGAGTCCATACGAAATCTTATGTAAATGACATACTAGATTCTCCCTTGAGCAACAAATCCTGGCGGTTGCTCTATATATACCTCTTTAGCCAAATCACCATGTGGGAACGCATTTTTTATATCTGATTGATGAAGAAACCATCCAAAATGCGTTGCTAGAGAAATAAAGACATGAACATATGGAATTTTGGCTACAAAGGAAAAAGTGTCATCATAATCAACACCATATTTTTGAGTATATCCTTTGGCAACCATCATGCCTTCAATCAATCTATGGTGCCATCAGGGTGGACCTTAACCATGAAAACCCAATAGCAACCAATAGGTTGGTTCCCCATAGGTAAGGCAGTAAGCTCCCAAGTGCAATTCTCAATGACTGTCTTCATTTCATCCTCCATAGCTTATCTCAAGTCAGGATGAGCAAGAGCTTTAGTAACACTACTAGGCACAAATATAGAGGACAAGGACGAGACAAAAGTGGAGAAGGTAGAAGATAAACGATCATAAGACATAAAGTTGATAATAGGATGACGAGTACGAAGACAATCAGACAAGCCAAAATAAAGTGTATAACGATCTACAGGATGACCAACATAGGATCGTGTACCTTTTCGAGTAGCAGTGGATTGATTAGGATTAGGATCAAGATTAGAGGATGGCACAGCAACCGATGAGATTCAAATGAATTAGGTGATGGCTATATTACTATAGTGGGAGTTGTTCCTTGTCTATGGTAAGTTCGATCGGTGTTGACGATTTTGGAAGAAGTGAGATTGGTGGAGGAATTAGCAAGACACTTTATCATTGTCAGGAGGCACTATAGAGACCATCTAAGTATTATAGTATGGCTGGTCCTAAAAAGATGTCACATCCGCGGGGTAAGTACACTAGGAGTGCCATAACTTTCGTACGGCGCTCACTTTGGTGCCAAAACTTTTTTTTCACTTACTTGAGTGTCACAAGTTTTAAAAAACGTTCACTTGAGTGCCAATTCTGACGTGGCCGCCAGAAAAGCTGACATGGCCGCCGGAAAAGCTGACTTGGCGCCGGTGAACAATATTTTAATATATTTATTAATTTTTTTGATTTTTTTTCTTTAAGGCCAGTGAGGGTCACCGGTGGCCCTCGCCGACCCTAACAAAAAAAAGCAAAAAAGAAATTAAAAAAATTTAAAAAGAGTAGAAACGGCGTCGTTTTGCCTAAAAAGTCTACGTCGGCGTCGAAATTTATTTAAAAAAAAAGAAAAATCATTAAAAAAATTCCACATATGCATTTTGGCACTTAACTGAATGATTTTTGGCCGGAAGTGGCACTTAACTGAACGATTTCACTCCGATGTGGCACTCAAGTGAGCGAAAAAAAAAGTTTTAGCACCAAAGTAAACGCCGTACGAAAGTTATAGCACTCCTAGTGTCCTAACCCCCACATCCACTAATACAAACACATGATGACTAGTAGGATTGTAACATTTATAGCCCTTTTGAGTTCGACAGTACCCAACAAAAACACATTTTTCATTACAAAAGGCCAATTTATCAAAACTTGGAAGTTAGAGAATGGACAAAACAAACACTACTTGGGGGTAATGCAAAGGGAGGATGATTTGGATGTAAAATGGAGAAAGGTGTGTCCCCCTGAAGAATGGAAGTTGGAAGCCGATTAATTAAAAAGTAGGCTATAAGAACAACATGGCCCTAAAATGTTTTCAGTAGATGCATGTGAAACATAAGACAACGAGCAAAGTCAAGAAGATGACGATTTTTACGTTTAGCTACATCATTTTGTTGTGGTGTATATGAATAGAAAATTTAATGTCTGATGAATAATGCCATGAGAATCAAGAAAATGTTGAAAACCAAAGCAATACTACTTAGCATTATCGAACTGTAGAGTTTTGGCAAAAGTATTATATTGATTCAGCACCTCAAAATAGAAACGACGAAAGCAATGAAAAATCTCAGTACAATCTTTTATTAAGAATAACCATTCCATTTAGGAAAAATCATTTACGAATGTAACAAAATACCGAAAACCAGATGTACCAGAAACATGACACAAACCCCATACATCGGAATGAACCAACTCAAAGGAACTAGACACACGACTCTGAAAAACGATAAGGAAAAGAGACTCCATGGTGTTTTCCAAACTAACAAACTTTACACTCAAAAGTACTCACGGACTTAAACTTTGGAAACAATCGTCAAAGAATGTTCGGTGGTAGATGACGAGAATGACAATGCATCCGATATACATCAGTGAATGTGTGCTTCATAGCTACTACAACTATCACCTTCTTATCTAGATAGTATAGGCCATTTGATTCATGTTCCCCACCAATCATCTTTTTTTTTCTTGGTAAGGGCCCACCAATCATCTATTCAATCCTCAAATCTTGAAAGACACAATAAAAAGCAAAAAAAGCTAAGAAACAATTTAGTTCTTCAATGAACTAACAAAAATCAAATTTTATAGAGATTTGAGATGAATGACGGATTATGAAGAAATGGAGGAACTCAAATGGGCATCTCCAACACCGGAAACTTGGAAACTTAAACCATCAGCTAATGTAATAGAGTTGGACACCCCCAAGAGGTTTGAATGTAATGAAGACTATAATTTAGAGTTACTAGTTGTATGATGAGTAGCTCTAGAATTTATAATCCAAGAGTCTAACACTGTAGAAAGTAAACAAGATAAACCACATTTTGAGCTATGTGCCAAAGTTGTAGTAAGAGTTGAAGTTCCTATCACCTATTAGGAGCAAATCCAAGCTTCATACTCTGCACTCGTCAATGTAACCGAATTTTTTGTATTCAGCACATTAGTAGGATCCGATCGAACTGGTGAGGAAGAATCTTCCACTTCAACAAATGCAACAATTACGGGTTGAAGCTCTGGATGAAGCGTATAGCAGTAAGCCACGTCCATGACCCTAATAACCACGACCACGAGCTCCATGTTCACTAGAGCCATGAGAAATCATGGCACTCGTTTCTAAAGTTGTAGTTGAGATCTTGTCGGTAGGTGTCGAGTGCAAAGCTCGGGAGAAAACCTCATCAACTGTAGGAAAGGGAGCTTTTAGGCATAATTTGCTAACAAAAGGAGGAATGTTCAGGCCCTAGTGCTCTAAGAAACAACATCACTTGAAGATCCTCCTACAGCTTGACTAATACATTCAAATCATTGGAAGCTGGAAGATAAGCATCTAGTTGTCGATAAAGTATAGTGAAACAAGCATAATATTCAGATAGAGACCGATCTCCATGCTAAAGATCAAATAGGGCCTCCCATGTGTCACACGTGTCATATTATTTAGCTAGAATAAAGTAACTCACATTTATCCCAAATTTCCTTAGTAGAATTACACTGAATGAAGTGATGGCTAATTTTCAGATCCATACTATTCCATAAAAGTGTACAGATCTTCGCATCTCCAGCAACCCAATCATCTACCTTACTCTTATCCAAGGGAACTGTAGACATAAGATAATCATTATGTCTAGTGGTAGTAAGATAAACTTGTACAGCTCTAGACCGCGATGAATAATTAGTGCCATCCAACTTGACAAATGTCAATTGAAAATGCGTCAAACTAGTAGATGATCCAAAAGCCATCAGTATTAACTCCACTGAACTTCAATAATGCAATTAGCCAAATAAGTTGAACATAAGAGTCGACTGAACCCAATAATAATGTTAAAATAATCAAGCACTTAACTCCAATTGTGCAATTAGCCACAAAATAACAAACAGAAATGAGGGTTCAATTGGTCCACCACTAAGTCAATATACTTTACTGAGATGCCATAAAATCATATTTTGGTACTAAGGAATCATCGGAAACCATCTAACACTCCAAAGATTACTAGGCGCATACCAACCGGTACTTCAAGAATCGATGTACTTCAATGAGAAGCCATATAAGTACACTAGACAACATCTTTTGTTGCCCTCAGTTCAGTTTTTTTCTGAATTTTTTTCGAGTGAAACCCTTGTAGAACTAAACGAAGGCCTCCAAACTCCTCAAGACATACGAATACCACAAATTCCAGATAGCTAGACACACAAAGTCTAAATCATGCAATTGGTCTTCAATCTCTTCATCAAGGAAGAAGGCCGAGCACATACTTGATTTTGTTAGATGGGCTCCGGCGATTGACGCTGAGTAGTAGTTCTGTCTAGATTTGTAGGACAAGCGCCGATGGGAGGTAGCGGGTGATGACGAGGGCACCAATGAGGGGCAACGACGAGGGCAATAGCTAGTGACGGTGAGGGTTTGATGGGTGGACGGCGACAATGGTGGATGGATCTAGATCTAGCAACAACGGTGAGGTGGACAGCAACAGTGGGCTATGGTGGTGGTGGGGTTGAAGATTATGGTTTTTTTTCTTTTTAACCATGCTCCGATACCATGTTAAAAGAGAGTATTTTATGTATTATATTCTCTTAATCAAAAAGGATTACAAGAATATATACAATATATATGTGTAACTTTCTCAACATAAAATTAACTATTGACTATTTTACCCTTATTATTATTTCCTATTTCCTAATAGATGGGGTTGGCGAAAAGCTCTAGCTTCCTGATCTTCTTCAAGATGGCACGTTACGGGTTGCTACGGTCATGCTGCTCGTGTGAAATGACACATGCTAGTTCACTTCCATCCTTTGTAGATAGCGATGATTTCAGCATTCACGACTTGTATAGTTAAGAATTAGGGGTGTCAGTAACTGAACCGGAAACCGGAAACCAAACTGAACCGAATTGAACCAAACCGAAATTTCGTGCATTTTCGATTCGGTTCGGTTTTCAGTTCAGTTAACCAAAAACATCAAAATATTTCCCCTGATTCCAATTCGATTAACCGAACCAAATAGGTTAACCGAATTGAACCGGTCTTCTAGGGCACAAAACAAAATTGCCAAAAAATTGAAAATCAGAATCTCTCTTCCGTCTCTCTCTTGCTCTTGCTCAGTCCGTCTCACTTCCGTCTCCGGCACAATCCACCTCTGTCACGATCCACCTCCGCCTTCAACTTGATCACCTCTACCTCCGCCTGCGCCTCAAGGTTGTTTCTTTGGCAGCTGATTTCTTCTTCTTCCGTCTTCGAAGGTGGGTTCTTGGGCGACTTCGGTGGTGGCCCGTCCTTGGATCCGTTCGACATCGCCAGCACCAAGAACACTCCGGTCGATCACCTCAGGCGCTGGCGGGTACGGTGCTCCCTCTCTTTGCATTCCACACGTGTGTTTATGAGGTTGAGTTTGGGGAATTTGGGTGCTTGGCTGCTTTGTTCTTGTTCTCATTTCTGCGATTGGAGTTTCTTTGCTTTCTCTTGTGCGAATGAATTAGTTTATTTTTACTCAAGTGACTAGGAGCTTTGTATATATAAGTGATGAGGATGAAGGAGATCATGCACAAAGCAGGGGAAGTGGGTACCCTGCTTCCGGCAGTAGTGCACAATCGCCTTGCATTTGTGCTTGGTATTGGTATGACATTTCCAGGCCTCGAACAGTTCACAGAGGCCATTTCTATGTACTCAATTGAACGGGATAGAGATATCAAGTTTATAAAGAATGATGGAACAAGAGTGAAGATTGCATGCAAGTGGGATGATTGTCCTTAGTTCATACATTGTTTACATGATAAGCACACCATCATTTCCATTTAAAGATGTGTAGATGATCATAAATGCTATCAGACATGAAGGAAACCTTGAAGCTGGAGTATGTTGTGGATGCTACTCCTTAGCCAGTGAAGAGGGCAAAAATTGCTTCTCTCTAAACAACTAGAAGGAAGTCTAATCAGTAAATTTGCCATGTTGAGAGATTCTGAGGAAGAACTTCTAAATACTACAATTGGTAGCTCTATTTATATACTCAGGGCTGGAAAGGCTAGTAAGTTGAGAAGGTGAGGAGTTTCTTTGGATCATCTTTGCTATGAAGCCAAACAGAAACCAATGAAATTGTCATTTTCCTTTTACGTTTCCTTTTTCCCTTTTCCACTATAGGGGTTTGCATGGTTGATCAAAAAAGATGGGAGGATTGTTTAGGCATTGCTCTGGAAGCCATTGCACCAAGCATAGAGAGATGGTTTTAGCGGGTCTGAACAAGAAAAAAATGAGACCGCATGGTCTCCTATGGCAATATACGTAACAAAAATACTCAACAAGACTGCATGCCCTCTTATGGCAATATATTTAACAAACATTACTCAGCAAGATCTTTGGTGCTCAAATTGGGGAAGAGAAAGGATAATGAATACAGCAATCCGGATTGTAAAAGCTAGCTATCTTGAATCTATAATGGACGTAATAGCACTCTTAAATTTTCCTTCATAGTAATCTCCATGCATTTCACACTGCTGGTTCTTTAAATATAGTCTGAGATATTACTCACTATATTGGGCTTTTGGCTCCTGTAGGTTCATAAAAATGATCCTAATGCTACAAAAACATTAAGCAGAATTGAGGCTACGCAGAAGGCTTGCAAAGATGCTGGCCTCCAAAACAAAAGGTTCCTCTCTCTCTCTCTCGGTGGTATAGATACTGAATTTGTTCTTTCCACTATAACATAGCTTCTTTTTATGAATTTTGACAGGAAATCTTACATCCTACCAAGTGAGCCCAGATACAGCTCTGTGCCGGTGAGTTTACTACCATTTGATCCTGCATTTATTTATTTGGCTGATCTAAGAACAATATGCTGAGCAGTAACCTAAACAACAGAAAAACAACACTTGCTTATCATAATCTAAATTGCAGGTCATTGTTTTGCTCATTATACTGGCAATACTTCTCGCTCACCTCTTTGCAAGAAGATCAAATAACCGCTGTGAGTTCCTTTCAGCATAATATGTGACCAGCTATTGCTACAAATTTCTCTTATCATTGTCCCTACAACTTTTGTTCCTTTGCTTTCTCTTGTGCAAGATGGAGCTTTGCAAGAAGATCAAATAACCGCTATGGATGAAACTTTTTAACCAGTCTTCTTGGTTGACTGGGAAGGATTATTAGTCATTCTGTTGAAGAATATAAAAGAAATGAATAGATTGGTTGCTTCAAGTATTCAGGCATGTTAGGATCTATTATGATATTCTTTCAGGTGTTACTACTAGCAATTCTGCCAGCAGCCAATGCTTTAAGTATTGATTTGACTGATTTAGTGATAAATGATTATGGTTTTATCTGTCCAATGGGTTCCTTTGCTTATTTGTGGATTTAGTTATTTGTCCTTTTTGGACTTCCTAGTTGTAGATCACAGATGTTCTTTGGTTTATCAAGATCTCTTTCTATTATGTTTCTTTTGCCACAAATTTTGTTATTCTTCAGGATGATGTTCAAGTTTTCCTTTTTAGCTGTAAGGCATGGGTGATGCTTGTATGAATTCCATGAAGTTTTGTAGAAATGCTACCAAATGTTCTAAAAGTTTTCAGCATTTGCATTGCTCGCGTATTGCATTATGTGTTTTGTTTTTTCTTTCCTGACCAATGTGCTTGTTTTCAGGTTTTGTCGATTTAAAAGAACAGGCTAAAATGTTGGAGAGGGCGTTGGAGCTTCATGCTTCGCTAGACAGCGGAGCTTCAAGCTACTGGTGAACATGTTAATGGTACTTTCCTCCTTAACTTCTGCTTGGGTCACAGATAGATGTTAATTATTTCATAGAAGTTCATTGATATCTTCTTTTTATTAAGCAAATTGACTTTGATTCTTAAATAATCCATATCACTTCTCCGTTTTATTTTTGGTGGAACATTTGTTTTCTTTAGAAATTATATTCCAGGGCTTTATCACTTAGACATGAATCTGTGGAACTGTATGGCCTTTATCTTTGTTAGATGTTGCTAAGTGATGTTTAATTTGACCGAGTTATTTGTCAAATGGAACATCACTGTATATGCGATTGTGTACTACAATCCTAAATTACTAAGCAATTGCCTTTTTACTTTTTGCACTACGTTAGAGGGTGTGATATTATGTATATGGATGCTTGTGCAATGACGATGACACATTTTGTATCATTTATTAAACAGTTGTTTATTTTTAGCTGAAAGGGAAAGGCTGATAATAGTAATTATTAGATCATGTATGTGCCATAATCTTTGTTTATTTTTAGCTGAAAGGGAATGGCTGATAACAGTAATTATTAGACCATGTATGTGCCATAATCTTTGTTTATTTTTATCTTATTCACCGCTTGCTTTTTTCCCTTTTTCTTTCCTCTTCACTAATCTTGGCTTCCATATCAGGTTTTTAAACAAAGGTCGGCCATCCTTAATCTCCATTGAGAATCCACGGGTTGGTTCATAAGTATTGATATTTTTCAGATTAAATATAGAGGACCACTTGGAGATCCATATTAAGTATTGTGCAGTATTTTGGAAATGTTGTCATTCTTGCTACAACAACTTTGCTGCACAATATGGTCCCTTAAATTGAAGATGTCAGATTCAACTCTTTTTTCTTAGATGTCTTAATTTATCAATAACTTAAATACTAAGTTATTCCTATCTTGACATCCTACCAATAATGATCTGCAGCTATACTAAAATGCTGATCTTGCTCTGAAAGCTCCATAAGGGCCATTTGGTCTAAACTTGTAAGTGTTGGAACTCATTTTCTGATTTAGGCAACTAATTCTGCAAATGCTGATTTAATGGAAATTCTGATTTAGGAACTCATTTCCATGATTTAGGCAAATCTTCCACATAGAAGGGAATTGACAAATGTCTTCAATGAGTGAATCAAGTAGTACAAATAGAAGGAAGGTGAGATCTACTGCATGGGAACACTTTAAAAGGATAGAAAACAGCCAAGATAAAGCTGAATGTATATACTATGGTGCTATTATTGGTTGTTCTATTGGTCAAGGAACGAGTGGAATGCATAATCATTTAGGTAGGTATAAGAAATATCCATATGCGAACGTGGAGAAAAGGAAAAAAAGTGCCTCAAATGAACTTGTAGGGGTCGGTACTTCTATTTCAACTAGTCCATGGAAATTTGATCAAGAGACTAGTCAAAAAGACTTGGCAGCAATGTTCATTATTGGTGAACTGCCCTTTAAGTTTGTGGAACTTGAGGCATTTCAAAATTTTATGTGTAGAATCCAGCCCAAGTTTTTAATCCCCTCAAGAAACACATTAAGGGAGGATTGTTACAAGTTATACTTGGAGGAAAGAAGCAAATTGAAGAAATATTTTTCTAATACTTCTCCAAGGGTTTGTCTCACGACTGACACATGGACTTCTTGTCAAAATTTAAGTTACATGTGTCACACTACTCACTTTGTAGATGCTAATCGGAAGTTGCAAAAGAAAATTTTGAATTTTTGTCAAATCCCAAGACATTCTACTAAGATTATAGGGAAAGGGGTTGAAAAATGCTTAACTAGTTGGGGGATTAAAAACATTTTTTCTATCACTGCTGATAATGCTAGCTCTAATGACTTCGGAGTTCAATATTTGAAGAAAAGACTTAACTCTTGGAATGCTCTATTATTATCAGGTGAGTTACTACATGTAAGATGTTGTGCTCATATTTTCAATTTGATTGTGAGAGAGGGTTTGAAAGATTTAGATGATTCCATCGTTAGAATATGCTCAGCTGTGTGTTTTGTGAGGTCTTCTCCCTCAAGGTTGCAAAGGTTTAAGGAGTCCATTATGCTAGAAAATATTGAATCCAATAGCCTTGTATGTTTGGATGTGGAGACTCGTTGGAATTCAACGTACTTGATGTTGGAAGCGGCCTTGAAGTTTCAAGAGGCTTTTAACTCAATAGATATTCAGGATAGAAGATTTGCTGAAGAGCTTTTCAAGGTGAGAGGGTTGCCTACTAGTGATGATTGGGATTATGCTCGCCAATTTCTTCCTTTCTTGAAGTTGTTCTATGATGCAACTTTAAAAGTATCGGGCTCTTCTTACGTCACTTGTGATGATTTGGCAAAAGAAGTCTTTGGGATTTATATGAGAATTGATAAATATAGCAGGGATGAGGACAGGGGTTTGCAAGAAATAGCCAAGAGAATGAAGGTCAAGTTCAATAAATATTTTGGCAATGTGAACAACATGAATCTAATATGGTTCATTGCATGTATACTTGACCCTCGACATAAGATAGAGTATGTGAAATGGATGATCAATCAAGTGTATGAAAGCAACCAAGCAAAAACTTTACAAGATAGAGAGTAACAAAATCTCTAACATTATTGTTTGAGCAATATCGCACCAGTACATGCCCTCAAAGCAACTTGAGAGATTAAAGGGGACAAGGACAATGAATGTGTCAACATCTCCTGTGGTTGGTGCAGACTATATGACTGCAATGTTTCTTAGCCAAACGGGACAAGAATATGTGGAAGAAAAATCTGAATTAGATAAGTTTTTGGAAGAAGGACGTGAACAGTATAACTGCAACTTTGATATCTTAAATTGGTGGAAAGTCAATTCTTCCAGATATCCTATCCTATCTTCTATTGCTCAAGATATTTTGGCCGTGCCTATCTCAACCGTAGCATTAGAGTCTGCATTCAGCATAGGAGGTCGCGTACTTGACATATTTCGTAGTTCCTTAACCCCAACTATGGTGAAGGCTCTAATATGTACTCAAGATTGGCTACAATCCAATCCACTTTCATAGTCGATCGAGGAGGACTTAGAAGAACTTGAAAATTTCGAGTTAGGTGAGGAAAAAAAAAACCACAGAATATCTATGTCTTTCAATATTACAATTGATACTTGAATTCTCATTTTAATTGTGAATTTAATGCAGAGTTGTCAACTACGACGATGGAGCTGAGCTCAATAGTGATTTCTCTTGATGATTGACAAAAAAAGAATGAAACTGGCCGTAATTTTGTTTTCCTTCCTCTTTGTGGTTAGTGATTGATTAGTGAAGTGGTGTGCCTCAAAACTCTCTCTATTTTGTGTCTTCTTCTATGTGTTCTTCTAATCTCCTTTTTGATGTTGTGCCCAGGATTTCCAAGGCACTTTGATCAATTGGCAGTCTTGGGCTCATTTGCTGAGTTGAAGATTCAGTCCACTGCTGAAGTTGAGCCTAATAGTAATCAAATGTTGCTATTGGAAGACTGGAGGATAAGAGTGCCATTGTCAGAAAATCAGCATTAAACTTACTTATCACAATGTTGCAACATAACCCTTTTGGTCCACAGCTTAGAATAGCTTCATTTGAAACTACATTGGAGCTATAATTGTATGTTCTTTTGTACGTGACACTGAATCAACATTACCTCAGCCATAAGATGGTGGCTGGGTATGTGACAATGTGGCATATTGTAATCTAAATCAGCCTTTGGGTAAACTGTTAAACTATAATTGTACGTTCTTTTGTATTTCACCTTTGGAGTTCCTCGTGGCATGATTTGACCAGTGGAATCCCTGATTTGGGCAAGAGAGACATGAAGGTTGTGGAGACTCATTTGTCTTTTTGAGAAACTTATCCCTGCTCTCAGTTCTACTCTTGGAGTAAATCAATCTGAACTTGATTTTCTTTGCACTTAAATAGGTGATGGGAGGCATTTTAAATCTCTTCTTACATGGTAACCTTTTATTCTTCTCTGTGGTTCTGATGCAGATAGTAGGCAATGGGAATGCATATCTTATTGTCTTTCTCAGCTTGCTTTTTCTGATTGAGTTCTTTCAGACACATATTTTCAATGAAAAGTAACTTTCTTAATTATGACTGCAGAATGAGTGCTTTGAGGTTTATGCTTTAGTTCCTGGGCTTCTCCATGAGGAGGTAAGATGAGAATCAGCTGCTCGAAAATATTCTTCGGGCATTACTTCAGGAATTGGTGGTATGGTTGAACTTCTGCTGCTCTTTTGTTGGTTTCTTTTGCAACACTATTTCAAACACGTGCTATCATAAATAGCTTGTATCTAGAGGTTTGGGAAGGAATTTTAAAGTCGTTACATGCTATATAAGTAGTTGAGACAATTTATCAGTTTTTGCTCTTCAAAGCCACTTACTCTTGAATGATCAAACATCTATTCTAGTGTAATTGACAGGCAGAGGCTATACAATCAGGAGAGCCAATAATGTAGCATGGGCAATCAGTTGATGACAGAGAAATAGCTCAAGGACATATTCCCCGACTTCTTGGTACTTAGGGATAATTCATGCTAAAAATTATTATAAATTTTGAGGCTTGTTAAATTAAGTTTCATAGTTCTATCTGCATATTGTAATCTAGTGGTCAATCATCTTCCTAAGGTTATCGATTAGTATCTGTTGTACTGGAGATTTCATGAATTCAGTAACACAGAGAATATGGTCAAATGGGAAACTGAAGAAGTCTAATGTCAAACCTTAATTTGTTGTATTGACTTTTCAGTTGTACCTTCTTGGTTAGGTTGTAGTTGAATATCTTAAAAGCTTTAAAAGCTATTTGGTGACTTTAATTGTGTAAATGAAATGGAATTCTTGTCATCTTCTAGCATATATTTAAAAATTTTAAAAGCAAGCTTGCTCTTCCAGAAGTTGGAAATTTTCCTTCCATCACTTGTGATGGATATTTCTATTGGGTTTGAGTTTGCTGTGCAAATATTATTATTGGAAGATCATTTAGAGCCATGAGGATGATGAAAATGATGTTCTACCATATTTGTTGTTGGTTCTGTTTTGTGATGCAGGTTCTCTTTCAAATACTATATGCTGGATTCTTTTTTTTGAATTGCTCAGGAAGAACCTAGTTTCTTCTATTCTGTTTTTGTTGTTTAGATCATGGCAATTTTAATCTTGCTAGCCTTTAAGCAGGACAACTACAGCTTAGTCTATCTTAGAATGCTCTGGTTTCACAATTTTCTGGCTTGGTCTGGGTGTGCATCTGTGTAGCCAGAACTGGAGGCACATTTTTGCGTGTTCTTTTCTTCACTGTCTTTCCTGTGTTTGCCAGACATTGTGCTATATCTTTGTGAGAAAGAGCATATTGAGGGTGGTATGATATTTCAACTGCTAGAAGACTTGACGGAAATGTCCACCATGAGGAACTGCAAAGATATCTTTGGTTATATAGAGAGTAAACAGGATATATTAGGGAAGGTAAGTATTTCTAAGGATCCATTCGTGTCCTTGGCTTCTAGCGTTGCAAATGAGCCAATCGCTCCCAGCTTTTGTTATGAAACTGCTCTGGCCGAACATTCGGACCTAGAACTTCCAAGCCTGGTTAGCTAGCTCAATCGGATCAAACAGAATCAGCCCTAAATGTTTTTTCTGGGTCAGTTCAATATCGGTTTTCGCTTGACATTAAAGTGCATAATGTAAAAAATTCAGAAAAGAAAATCCTGAAAGCAGTCTTCTCTTTTTCTTAATTAAAGTAACATCTTAATCCAAATAACGATCTTACATCCGATGCTTGCTAATCAAATCAACAATTCTAAAAGATGACATTCTTTAATCTGACACTTGTTACTCACGCAATCGCTTTGAAACAACAATCTCAAACTCAAGTTGAACCAGACAAAACAATCCCTCCTTAATTCCAACACATATTAGTCAAATCGCTAGCTTGAGAATTGCACTTTTCGTCCAAGAAACAATCCTGAATCTGACAAGCTCACGACATGACAACAATCATAGAAGATTCCACACCATTATAAGTCGAGGAACAAGAACAAAATAGCTACATTGGCAAAATGTCTTCCTCAATCATCCATAATTTTTTTTTTTATATCCAGGATCCGGCCTAGCTCAACTTTATGGGAGCGCATGGCCTCCACAAGCCCAACATGCCCATACGATGACCACCGACCATACCTGAAGAGGAACTAGCCTAGGAACCCACCACCAGAGCCCTCACTTAAGATGTGTTAGCAACTGTGGAGTTTCGACCCTGGGACCTCTGCGATGAAGTGCCCAAAGCTGAACCAACTCAGCTATCCACCGGTGGGTATCATCTATAAACTTCATCTCTCCTTCAACCTAAAAATAAATAAATCAATCAAAGCATTAGAATTTGTTTAAAGTCGTCGAATCATAGAATCTTATGAAATAGCAAACCTCTTACTAATCAATCTTCCAATATGAGCGTAGGCTCAACCATCTTCACTACTATCCTACAATGAATAAAAGGACTAGTAAGTCAAAAATGAAAAGGAAGTCGATGTCATTTTTTATCATTATAATACAAACCGAAATATTAGCCAATTCAAAATATCCAATATCTTCTAAATTTTCCTTGATGAAAACAGGAGTTTACGAAGACCACAACCAATCCCGAGCATGAACGAGAGTCTCTGATATCTTTGGAGGCAAAGAGCAACAAGAGACCTCGAGCACACGCCAATCCATGCTAAAGGCCGACTCGGATGTCCCAATGGAAATAGGTCTAGCCAACATGTCTCGAGCCATACGAGAGAGAATCAAGTATTTCTAAGGATTCTCCTTCCGCCAATCCAACGGATCGAAATCGTCATTGACGGGTTCACGTTCTTATGCCAAACATCAAGCATGCTCCTTTTCTTCACGCGTGTTCTCTCATGACTTTTGCGCCTTCATGGCCAAATCTCTAGCCCGTGTCGGTTTTTCACGCATGCTTTCTCACGACTTTGGCGCCTTCATTTCCAGTCACAAGCCAGGGATATGATTGTAGTCTGGGGGAACATTTAATTGGGTGGCACCAGGCCCTTTCTGACATAGAGTCGTTTCGTGCCGGAGCGAAAATCCTGGAACGTGCCTGTCTTTGTTGGGACTATGAAAATCTGGTGAGCCAGCATATGCATTTCTAGATCAATCACTGACTAAACCGCATAGACCTCATACAGCTCACTTTCCCTGTACTTTTATGCCATGGATGAGAACTAGTTCAAGCAAATGTATCAAGAGTCAAGATAGCCCAGGCAGCGACTAGCGAAAAGCGTTTACCAGGGCCCAGCGTTTCGTTTGTAGGAGTCCTAGCCACGAGGCGTAAGGTTCTAGATCTTGTGTCAGGGTTTTACTGGGATTTTGAAGAATGAACTCTGATGTTTAAGAAGCATAAAGTCGTTCTCCAGAATTTCAGCGCAGATCTTTGTTCATTATCAACATTTTTACCAACAACTACACTTTCGTGATCCTAAAACTTGATAAATTTAACTATAAAGTCTTATCATAATAGACCCATCGATTGGATGGATTAGGTTGAGTTTGGGTCAGATTGAGAATAGTCCGATGACCAATTTCTATTTAATACAAATCTAGTGACTTATACCAAATCTAACCCATATTCAATCATACCTGAATTGACTAATTTTACAACAACACTTCTATGTTTAATCAAATTTCGGAATACTCATATCCAAACTAAAGCAAAAGTACAGATTGAGCAAGTTTAAATCAAGTGAGGAGGAGAGAGAGTGAAGAGAAAATTATAGAAATGAGTTAGATTTAACCCATTTAATATCCATATTAAATCATTTTATGACTAATAAAGTTGGGTTTAGATTTATTTATGATCCATTTATTAATTATAATTAACACAAATGATAACTCTGCCTATCATTAATCCATTTAGATGGGTCCATCGTATGAATGATATCCTTTTCCAGTAAGTGATGAGTCACATGGGCACGCGTACGAGTCGAAAAGCGATTCCACGTGCCAGCATCGGTCTTGCGCATTTCTTTCACTAGAATCATGCCATCGCCGACAGCCTATAATGACAAAAAAGAATTTGTTTGAAGAGTTTATCCAACCGTCCATGCACGAGGGCTACACGACTTCTACGCGGTCCGATGAGACTGCTAGTAATTCCTTGTCACCCCGATGCTTGTTCCTCTTTTTTACTTTTCATCCCAATAACTACCGAAATTAAATAGATTTTTAAGTTTATGTTCCTTTTAGATGTTACATATGCATGAAGGAAATTCATAATAAAAAGTGACTATTTTAGCTGTGTTTTCTACTAGAGAGGCTCTCATTAGTGAACCTTATTAATTTTGGAAAATTATCATAGTGGGGGCAAAATTCAATAGCCTAGAGAACACATATATAGGTTAAATAGTTGAATCTCATTAAATGATAAAAAATTTTGTGAAATTGTAATATAGCCTCAAAATTTTCAAAAAGCATAAACAAGTTCTAAAACTTGTCTAATTAATGCAATCAAGAATTTCCGTTAACTCCGTTCAATTAAAACAATAAAAAAAATGATAAAGTTGCAATTTTTATATTTCTTTGATGATGAGCAGTAGGGGTGATCAAGGGTGGGTAAGGTCTAGACCTGGACCTGTACCTAACTTTGTTATAATCGATTATTCTTTTTTTAACCTTGTACCCTACCTTGTTTTGGACTCGACCCTGTTTTGGATCCGACCCTGTTTTTCCAATGCGGGAACAAGGTCAACTATGTTTTTATTGGAACATGTTTTGTAACCATTTGATATTCTTTATGGCTTCAAATTTTACATTAATTCGCAAAAAAAAAAACAACGTAATCCTCCTAACATTATAAGACAAAGTAATAATCCTAATAATGCATAAACATTAGCAACAAATATGGATCTAATATTAATCTCATTCCCACAAATACTTCTGATATGATTTAATACGCCTGCTTATGTATATGCGACGGAATTGTTATTAAGATGACATCTTTTTTGAGTTAGATTGAGAATACTTTAATTAGTACTACAATAGTTAGTAGTACTTGTCCCGCAACTATAGTAATAGTTGAAGGTGTGACCATTAAAAAAGAAAAACAATGCATGACAACAGTTCTTTTTAACAATTTTTTGAAAATAATTCTCCCTTAACTTGATTAAAATAAAAGCTTTATTTTTTTAATAATTTTTTGAAAATAGAGAGACTCAAAGGCATTATACAGAGAGACGATTTTATTTTTTTTAATAGGGTAAAAATCGGTTCCAAAACCAGTCTGGTTCCGGATGAGTCTTTGCTGAGAACCAGTTCCCGACCCCGTTTTTCGGGGGCCCAGTCCAGGTTTCAGGTAAACCCGGTCCAATTGCATTCCCCTAATGAGCGGCACTGATTTAGTTCCAAGTGGGGCCGTGTAAGGAAAATAGCAAAGAAGCCAAAAAAAGAGAGAACTGAAACAAGAAAAACGCGTCCTCAGGAGGTGGAGGACCGGGCCAGGCAGCAGCGCGTCCAGTGGGGCTCCATTCCCACCTTAGTCAAGACAAATCCCCCCTCAGCAGTCGATAGCTCTCTCGAAAGTTCATTTTTTCTTTTCTTTTTCTCGTCATTTTTTTTGTTAATTTTGGGAAGATGTTAGTTGTCTACTTTTGCCATTATAAAGAATTTGATATTATACGGAATTTTTGTTAATTTAAACTATATGAATAATAATTGACTGAAAGTTCTACCCTATTATATGACGACTAATTTAATTATAAATATTTTAATTTAATCAATTTAATTTGAAATCCTTTCACAAATTTTTAATTTAGTTATTTCAACCAATTTCTGTTATGAAATCGCTAATGTCGATACCCATCATCTTACATGCCACGGCTTAATAACAACGGGTGTTGTTATGAATAATTTTTGCATTTTTTGAAATAACTTATGAATTTTTTATAATATTTTTATATTTTTCTGAACTTTACCTTTCTTCATTTCTTTTTTTTTTTCATTATTCAATCATCTCGGAATAGCTAGCAAGAGTCGTTGGGGCCTCCATGATGGCCAACGACCCTCACTAGCCACAAGTGAGGGCCACAAAGCCCTCACCGGTTGCAAGTAAAGATCATGGCTCTTGCCTAGATCTAGTTCCCGATTCTCATGCTCGAGTCCAAGACCCTGCCAACGTGCCCCAATCCCCAATAGTTGAGCTCAAGTCACCCGAGGCCAAGCCTCAATCCCTTGATGCATGTCAAGTGACCCCACCAAATTAGACTAGGTCCTTGACAATATGGCTCGATTGTGGGTGCTTGAGGCTGGATAGCCAATGCTTAAGCTCGAAACCTAAGTAATACTCGAGATGCTTTCTCAAATGCGTGTTTTATAAATTACCTATAAGAAAATATCATAAAATTACTTCCACATTATTTGCAAAAACACAGCCAAGTATAGGATCAATTTCCTTGAATTGAGTTTCTTTGAAAATATTTCTCACAAATCTTGTTTTCCGTCTAACAAGCAGAATCTGAAATGATTCGGGGAACGCTCATGATTTACGCAAAACTTCGGTTTATTGACAATCCGTATTTTCTCTTTTAGAATATGTATCGTTTGATTGAATTGGACTTTGATCTGATCATAATTGAATCGTCTTTCCCGCTATAAAAAAACAAGGGCAGGTCAAGGTGGGAAATTTGCGGGGGGACGTTATGGAGGGAAATCTGACAAGGGGTGGCTGAGGATACATCAAAGTCCAGATGTCAAGATCTCATTGGCGAGCACACTGGATCACACCTCTACCTCCCTCAGGTTCAGCCTCGTAGTTCGAAGTTTGAACCGACCTTCCTAGTGAGGAAGCCACGAAAAAAAATATACTATCATCACCAAAATAGAAAATTTTAGGCGTCCAAGGAGACAATTATATCATGTGGACTTTTTTAATGAACTTGGACAGGTATAATGTATCAAAAAGAGCATAAGTCCGATTGTGAGCATGCCACATATATCTATTGCAGTTTGCATGAAATTGGGATAATTTGAATAAATAATCTCTAAATTATCAACTGGGGAACTTCTTGATGTTACTAACGAACATGCATGGATCCAGGTTAGACTCTCTCCTTTATATACTCCTCCGCTGCAACCTCAAATTCTCGCAACAAGAACAACAATTTCGTTCCTGTACGATAATAGGTAGCGATGATGATGAGCTTTTCATCTCTGGGCAAAGAAGTTGTGTTTCTTTGTAGCGCTTCATGGCTCAAACTAGCCTGCATCTGCAGGTCCCTTTGCTTCCTCTGTTCTTGCTATTTCCGCTTCCTGCTCCTCCGAGTCAACTCTTTCTGCATCCAGGTTTTTTACTTCGTCTTCCTCTCGTTCCTCGGCTTCTTGGTCCTCAAGGCCTTGAAGCCACGGACCGATTCCTTTAGGCCTAGGGACTTGGATCTGTTCTTCACCTCTGTATCCGCAACAACCGTCTCCAGCATGTCCACGGTGGAGATGGAGGCCTTCTCTGACTCGCAGCTCATCGTGATGACCGTCCTGATGTTCGCTGGAGGAGAGGTCTTCATTTCCCTCGTTGGGCTTCATCTTGGGAAATCTAAACTCCGGTGGCGCATCAGAACTGAAGACAAAGTCGCTTCTGTCAATAGCGATCTTTGCCCTTCCAACCCAGCAAACGACATTGTTGATGACCACATAGAGTTAGGTGTAGTAGTGAAAAAAGATTGCCTGAACGCACAGATAGAGCCTCAATTGTACAGACCGCAAGACAAGTCCTTAGATCTTGACTATCTGAAATATTGTTCGGTGAGGTTTTTGTGTTATGTGGTGTTGGGTTACCTTCTGGGAGTCCAAGTTCTCGGAGTTGCCACGGTTTCGCTCTACATCGCACTTGTTTCTAGCGCGAGAGATGTGCTGAAGAAGAAGGGTCTCAAAATGGCGACCTTTTCCGTCTTCACCACCGTCTCGACCTTCGCCAATTGTGGGTTCGTCCCGACCAATGAAAACATGATCATCTTCAGCAAAAACTCCGTCCTCCTCCTGATTCTCATCCCTCAGGTCCTTCTCGGGAACACGCTGTTCCCATCTAGCTTACGGTTGACACTTTGGGTCATCGGGAGGTTCAGAGAGAAAGATGAAATCAGGTACTTGTTGAGCAGGACGAATGAAGCTGGTTACAAGCACTTGCTTCCGAGCCTCTACTCGTCGCTACTGGTGGTCACGGTGTTGGGGTTCATCGGTGTTCAGTTTATAATGTTTTGCTGGATGCAGTGGGATTCGGAATCGCTGAGTGGATTGAGCCCGTACGAGAGAATCGTGGGCGTGCTCTTTCAATGCGTGAACACCAGACATGCCGGTGAGACGGTCGTCGATCTGTCCACAGTTGCTCCCGCCATTTTGGTGCTATTCGTGGTCATGATGTGAGTCTCTCTCTCTCTCCCTCTATTGTTCATTGGTATTTTGCCATCATAGCACCTACCGAGGCATTCATTAATAGAAAATTTGGCCAGCGACCACCACAGCACTGAAATACCAACCCTTTTTCGGAAAGAACATATCCATGTTAATTTTGCAAATTAATTTTATATAAAATTATTCTTACTAAAAACTAGAGTTTTTCGATCCACCGGAAAAAAAATGGTTGCTTTTGCACCAAAGTTTTATTTTTTTGGATAAGAAAACAAAATTTAAAATATTAAGAAGATTTCTACTTTTCCCATTAAATTATTGATTTTACTATTTTTTTTTCAAAAATAAGGTATTGACATAAAATAAGATTCATGTCTTAAATGCCATAGGAGAAACAGAATGGTAAAAAGAAAAAAATAAAAAATAAGAAAAATACAAATATAGTTTAGTTTGCTTACATCTGATTGAATATTAAACTACACATTCATATTATAGCTCAAGCTTAGGAATTATTGACAGCTGGTTTCATAAAATCTCGAACATTATAAGCTGAATAATTAACTTTACACCATTCTTTACCGTTCCATATCCCATGCTCGATTCTTTGGTCAGCCAATCAAAGTCATGTCATATAATAACGTTGTTTAACATGTCCAAGGGTTTTTATAAGATATATCACTGGCGTAAAATATTTTTTAAGGAATTTATTTACCAAAATTAAAAAAAGAAAAACTAAATTACCAAATAAAGGTCACTCTCTGCCCACGCTGTCCGAATCTTCTGGGATCACATGGGCGTACTGAGATGTGTGGAGCATCTTCGGCCGACAACAAGAAAACTTGGGTTTCTAGAGGACCACGTATAATGAAGGACCACTTATAACTTTGATGATCAGGAAGGCCAATTGCGCTCACTAAGGGCAAGTAATTTTGCTGGCGTTTTGCTTTTGTGGTCAACGTTTTATGAAGGATTAGAATCCTTTCAAGTGCTTGATTCAATGCAATTTCTTGAAAACTTAATTGTCATTATTTTGCGGTATTATTGAGGTGTCTTCGGTATATTTCGAAAGGAGAAAACACAAATGATCCAAGAATTTGACTTAGTATAAAATGTCATCTCTGAATTTTTAATTTTTTTTTAAAGTAATTCTGAACTTTTGTCCTATATGCAATATCGTCCTTAAACTTTTAATTTTATTTAATATGGTCCCTAAATTTTAATCTAATATTCAAAATGATTCCTAAACTTTTAAATAGTTTCTAATATGAAATTTACTAAATATTTATTAATAGTTCAATGATCATATTAAATAAATTAAAAGTACAAGGGCGATATTGCAAATTGTACCAAAATTTAAGAATCACATTGCACGAATTAAAAGTTTGGGAAAAAGAGACGTTATATGTTGAATCAAAGTTTAGCACCACTTTTGTTATTATCTCTTTTTGGCACATTGTTTGCGATTTTCATCCTCTTTGCCATAATAGGGGTCAAGTCATCTCTGTCACGTAGTCATTGTTCGTATATAATTGAACTAGTGATGTCAAAGGTTGGGCTGAATTCGACGTGATAGGAAAGTGTAGATCAATCGTGAATCACACGTTAAGAAAGTTAGGTTGAGTATTCAAAACAACAAGAAGCTTCAAATCACGAGTCTCTCCCCAAACTAGTGCTCCCTATAGATTTGTCTGGTAGTTCATCTCCATATTTTTTCCATGGACCATGCTCTGTTTTCCTCGTGGAAGTCCTTTCTAGACAATTTGGGGATGTTTTTAATTATGATTTCTTGTAACCAGAAATGCCCCAATATGAGTCCTCTTACAAGTACTTTTAGAACGCTTGTCCACACGAAAATATTTTTTTATATTGAAAACGGTAAGAATCTCTCTCGATTGATTACCTAACATAATTTTTGACATGTTTTGATTGGGCCGCGTTTTCCTCCATTCCCATTTGAATATGATTGGTGAGTGCACTATTCGAATGAGCATTTATTTGGACCAAAAAAAAAAAAAAGAGCATTTATAGAAATAGCATTGATAAACCAATTCACCTAGTAAATGCAGACTTCTTTATCAAAACTACACCAACCCCCGATAATAATCATATTCCACCATTTTTCCACTAACAAGTTTAATTCTATATGTGCGTAAGTGACGACGATTATGTGATCTTGTCCATGATCTTCAGGTACCTTCCGCCGTACACATCGTTTCTTCCAACGAAATGTGGTGAGAGGCTCCCGGGAAACAGGGAAAGAAAAAAGCTGAAACGTAATTATAAACTGCTATTGGAGAATCTCAAATTTTCACAACTCTCCTATCTAGCCATCTTTATCATCATGGTTTGCGTCACGGAGAGGAAAAGCATGAAGGAGGATCCCCTCAATTTCAACGTGTTGAACATCGTGATCGAAGTGATAAGGTAAGCATCTTTATTTCCTACATCCTTTCCCGTTCATCCCGTCCTTCTCTTGGAATGGGGATGACCATATTAATGTATAGTCATGGAAAAATAATTCACGGGCTGAAATGATCCAAAAGTTCTATGAATGCAAGATTCCATCAATTTCGAGACTTTTCAGGTATCCAATCAAATGAAAATAGATAAATAAATAAATATCCCATGTTCTGGCTCCATGGCCTCCAAGACATCCCACGTTCTTTCATATGTGCTCATTCGTTTGCTTGAGTCAAACGTTTGGAAATACGTCTCCACAAGAATAGAATAAAATGTTGACATTTGGTGGTTCTTTGATACATGATCAGTCAGGCGTGCAAAAAAAACAAAAAACTTGACTTTTATAGGGGAAGGCCAATACTGTCAACAATTTTTAGATCTAAATTATTCGATACCTATGTAGCCTAGGGCAGTGAATGAAACCGAAGATTACTTCTTCTTTGTTAAAATTTTGTCAATCGGCACACCCTTTAACATGTGAGCTCTTAAATAATGTCGAAGTAGTCTTAGGTTCATTCATAGGTAAATGCATTCGAGTTGTAAGAGCGATGGGCATATGTGCATAGCATGAATAATCCCATGTAATAAAGTCACGACTTTTGAAATTGTAGTGCATATGGAAATGTGGGGTACACGATGGGTTACAGTTGCGAACGACAATTGAGGCCTATCGAAGGCTGCAAGGACAAGTGGTATGGATTCGCCGGGAAATGGAGCGATCAAGGCAAAATGATCCTCATCGTCGTCATGATTTTTGGAAGATTAAAGAAGTTCAACATGAAAGGTGGCCGAGCTTGGATACTTTTGTAGAGGAGATAAAAGACCTCTTGATGCCCTGTGAACAAGTAAATGGAGCATCGCCAGGTTTAGAGCGCACTCATCCAGCTTTTAAATTTTGTAAATTTAGTGTCCATTTCTTCTTTTTAGTTTTGTCTAGTCGAGTACAGTAGGTGTTCGAGCAATGAAAATTAATATGCCATCATGTAGGAGCATCACTAGGTTTAGATACCATGATGTAGATATTCCATGCCAATATATCATATGTAACATTTGTCCATAAAAGCAAATCCTCGAGGTATTTGCCAATATCTTTTTGAGTTATTATATCATCTACTGCCGTTGGAATCTAAACACTGCCATGACACTATATATAAAAATTCCGGGTGGTGTTGACATAAGTACAAAAAAAAAAAAAACAATGAGACAAAACCTATATTGCCCGTACACATACAATCCAATGTGATAAAATTTAAGTGTAACTTATTGGTACTAAATTGATCCACTTAAATAAAGTCGATCCACTCAAAAAGAATAAAAGCATAACTTATTCCTATTTCTTGATCCGTTTAATATAAATTTAAAATGACATTTCAAAAAAATATAGCTAGAATAAAATATAGCACATTTAAAAGAAATAAATTCATTTTTATATGCTACATTTTCTTATATTGAGTTATATTTATTTTATATTATGTTCTACTGTTATACATGTAAAACTACTTAGACAGGAAAAAAAAGTAAATAATTCATCTTAATAGCTAAATTAAACTATAACTTTCAAATTAACAAATTAATCAAAGAGAAGTTTTTTATTTTTATACAATTTCATATTGCAAATCAAAATTTTTAATAGATAATCAAGTCATATGCATATTGATAATAGATGTTTATGGGGAAATTTTCCATTCACTTCTAATATATTATACTAATGTCAATTCAGTTTTAAACTTTCCAATTTTACCAATGCAATCATAAATTTTTGCATAATTCAATGTAGTCTTTTTAGTCAATTTTTGTTGAAAATTGCTAATGTATTAGTGTGCCATGTAATGTGACTAATGATTAAATTATGTCATCCCATGTATAAAAGCCAATCAGAATTGGACATCTATGAGGACGATATTTCCGTAATGTGGCATTTATTAAGAGAAGTCATTCAAATTAGTGTTTATTTCCTTTCGACCAACTTTTGAAAGAAAGAAAAGAGAATTCTCTCGTGAAGACGACACGTGACCATGCCCATCTTCCTTGAATGATGTTTTACTGTCGAAAGGATGGATGTCTTCTAGCGCCTTCAAACATGTGAAGCTTCATTTATCCCCCGAGCATGTTATCCCATGTATCCCAAACGGTTGATTTGCTCTCCACCAGATCTACACGCTTGGCCAGTGAAAGGAAGCCAAAGAGAGAAAAACTCTCTTCTGGTTGCAATAATGAAGGGCCCCCCCTTAGTCAACGTAATATAATTTATGGAGTGGGGCACAAGCAAAAAGCAACTCACTAAGCCAAGATTAGAAAAGAGAGAGCAATCAGTGTTCTTGGAGGGTCCCTTGGTCCCTTTAAAATTTTCATCATTGTGTCCGATAGTGAAATTTGTTTGGCAAACACTGTGGGATCAGGCGTCATTTAGGTATCAAAAATAATTAAGTGGCTGAGCGGCTATAACCATGTAATTCTCTGACTGATTAGTAGATTATTAGCTAGCTCTCCTTGTGGACATAAGTTCCAACATTCGGACTAAACCTTCTAAATTATTTATGCCCATTATTATTCCTCGTTTTTACTTTCTCTGATAATTTCAGCTTTTTGTGTCCTAATATAGTTGCAGAGATATAATTTGTTTAACATCATCAATGATGGCCAAAGTGTCACATCAGCAATTTTTGATAAAAATTGATGGGGATGATTATATTGAAATTTTGCTAAAAAATGATTAAATCTAAAAGTTTATAACTAAATTTGCATGAAAACATTATATTTAAGACTAATTGTGTAATTTTATTTTTCTTTTAACTCTTCCAGCGACAACATCAATACCATCTGGAATTTCCACATATAGTGCTCTCACAAATGGAATTTCAAATTCCATCGACAATGGATGGTACAATAACTTTTTTTCTTTTTTTTTTTTGCATAACTTTTCGAGAGGAAGGATATAGATAGGATGAAGTTTCTTGAAAATTATAGAACCATGCTTTGAAGGCTTTTTATTTATTTATTCGTCCTTTTGCATTGAGTTTGAGGGAGCAAATCCTTCAGAGTGCATATCTTATCATTTCGACAACTTTTTTTGGCAAAATTCATCTCTATTCTACATAGCATTTCAAGAGGAATGCCATGAAAACTAGAAGTTTCTTGAAAATCATCAAAAATATGCTACAATAGCGTTTTTTCTAGTTATTTGTCCTTTTCCAATGAGTTTGAGAGGCAAATCTTCCGGAGTGCATTTCTCATTGTTCTGCAACTTTTTTTTTGAAGAAATTTGTTTCCATTCTACATAACTTTTTAAGAGGAATGGAATGGAAATTACAAAAATTCTTGAAAATCATAGGAACCATGTTATAATGGCATTTTTCGAAATACTTGTCCTTTTGCATTGACTTTGAGGAGGCAAATCTTTCGGAGTGCATATCTCATTATTTCAACAACTTTTTTTGGCGAATTTTTGTTTTGTTTCACATAGCATTTGAGTGGAAGGCCATGGATAGCACAAAGTTTACAGAAAATTGTAGGAACCATGCTATAATAATTTTTTTCTAGTTATTTGTCCTTTTGCATTGAGTTTGGGGGGCAAACCTTTTGAGGTACGTATCTTATCGTTATGAGAACATTTTTTGGTGAAATTCTTTTCTATTCTACATAAATTTTCAAGTGGAAGGCCATGAAAAAGGCAAAGTTTCTCGGAAATCAATGGAGCCATGCTATAATAGCGTTTTTCCAATTATTTGTTATTTTGTATTTAGTTTGAGAGGGCAAATTCTCCAGAGTGCATACCTCATTGTTCCGACAACTCTTCTTGGTGAATTTTTTTTCAATTCTCCATAATTAAGATGAATGCAATGGAAAACATGAGACTTCTCAAAAATCGTAAGAACCATGCTATAACAGCATTTTTCCATTTATTTGTCCTTTTCCATTGAGTTTGAGTGGGCAAATCTTTCAGAGTGTATATCTTGTCATTCTAACAATTTTTTTTGGGGAAGTTTATTTCTATTCTACGTACTTTTGAGAGGAATGCCATGGATAATACAAAGTTTCTCCAAAATTGTAAAAACCATGCTGTAACAACTTTTTTCAAGTTATTTGTCCTTTTGTATTAAGTTGGAGGGGGCAAATCTTTTGGAGTGCATATTTCATCTTTCCAAAAATATTTTTTGGCAAAATTTATGTCTATTCTACATAAATTTTCAAGTAGAAGGCCATGAAAAAGACAAAGTTTCTCAAAAATCATTGGAGCCGTGCTATAATAGCATTTGTCCAATTATTTGTAATTTTGCATTGAGTTTGAGACGGCAAATCTTCTAGAGTGCATATCTCATCATTCCAACCATTTTTTTGGTGAAATTTATATCTATTTTGCTTAACTTTTTGAGAGAATTGCAATGGAAAACAAGAAACTTCTTGAAAATTGTAGCAATATAATAGAATTTTTCTAGTTATTTGTCTTTTGGCATCCAGTTTGAGGGGGCAAACCTTCCGGAGTGCATATCTCATCGTTTCAACAATTTTTTGTGACAAAATTTGTATTTATTCTACATAACTTATGAGAGGAAGGTCATGGATGGCTTGAAGTTTCTCGAAAATTATAGGAACCACGTTATAATAGCTTTTTTTCCAATGATTTGTCTTTTTACGGTGAGTTTGAGAGAGCAAATGTTTAGGAGTGCTCATTCATACAATACTTTTTGGCAAAATTTGTTTTTATTCTACATAAATTTTCGAGTGAAAGGCCATGAAAAAGGTGAAGTTTCTCAAAAATTATAGGGCCATGCTGTAATAGCATTTTTTTTCTTTCTTATTATTTGTCCTTTTACATTGAGTTTAAGAGGGCAAATCTTGCAAAGTGCATATCTCATCATTCTGACCATTTTTTTTTTTGGCAAAATTTTTTATATTCTACATAAACTTTCTATAGGATTCCCGAAAATTATAGGAACTATGATATAATAGCTTTTATTTTTCTAGTTATTTTCCCTTTTGCATTAAGTTTAGGGGGTAAATCTACTAAAGTGTGTGTATCTCATCTTTAAAACAATTTTTTTGCGAAATTTGTCTCTATTATGCATTAATTTTTTAGTGGAAGGCCATGAAAAAGGAGAAGTTTCTTGAAAATCAGTGGACCCATGCTACAATAGCGTTTTTCTAGTTATTTGTCCTTTTACATTAAGTTTGAGAGGGCAAATCTTCTGGAGTGTATACTTTTTTTGCAAAATTTGTTTCTATTCTTCGTAACCTTATGAGAGGATGCCATGGAAAGCACAAAATTTCTCCAAAATCATAGGAGCCATGCTATAACCATGCTTGTCCAATAGTTTTTTCATTTTGCATTGAGTTGGAGAGGGCAAATCTTTCGGAGTGCAAATCTTATTGTTTCGACAACTTTTTTGGGCTAAATTTGTTTCTATTTTGCATAACTTTTCCAGAGTAAGGCGATGGAAAGCATGAAGTTTTTCAAAAATCATAAGAACCATGCTATAACAGTGTTTATCTAGTTATTTGAGCTTTTGCATTAAGTTTAATAGAGCAAATCTTCTGGAATGAGTATCTCATCATTTCTATTGGCACTTAATTTTTGGTCGATGTGTTAATAATAAATGTAAAAAAAATCAAAATTAGGGTTTCTAATTGTGATGGGACCTGTTTTCAAACAAAAGTGTCAGTTTTCATTTTCTTTCTACTAGAATTTCATTTTTAGGTAATTTAGTAGTTATTCTTAACAAAAACCTGAAAAGTCAAACGTTTGAGTTTTAGGTTGACGGTTGGCCGACTTTTTGATCAAAAATCAAACCCTTGGGTCAAAAATTGACTTTTTGCATAAAAAGATTTATTTTCACTTCAATTTGACTTTATTATAAAAATTTTGTGAAAATCGATCAAGAACCTTGTTTTTTGAATTTTTTGGTTTTAGGCTCAAAATCAACCAAAAATAAAATTACTTTCATTCTAGTCATAATTAGGCTTAACCTTTTATGACATTTGATCTAGGCATCATTAGCTATTCACTCATTCAATCAATTTTAAGATCAGGCGTGTTGAAATAGGAATTCTTGTTTTTAGCCTTGATTACAATGTCCGAAGCGGTTTAATATGATTTGCGAATGAATACTTCCATTCTACTCATTTTTGGTGTGATAAGTCCAAATCCAGGATCAATTTTGAGAAATTCACTCGCAAATGTCTCAATTTGAGGAATTGAGCTTATTTGAATATTAGAAAATCAAGCTAATGCACTTCAATTAGAAAAATTCAAGTTGACCCATTCAAGACTAAGGTTTGATTTCGGAAATTAAGGTTCAATTTCACTATTAGACCTCAACTCAGTTTTAGCATAAAAGTGGACCCATTATTTTAATGCCAATCTGGATGCAATTGACAATTGTAAGCATGGGTAATCAAACGGGATGACTTCACGTGATTCTAATTACATTTATTTTCAATCAATTTTACTTTTTGTCTAGATAAATGCATGAATTTACCCATTTTTATCGCTTATTTGAAGTCAATTCTCTTCAATTAGGTCCCGCGTGAAATTTAGAGCGGAAGAGGTCGAACGGGTCCAAATAGGTAGAACTGGTCCGCCTGGCCTCGCCGAAAGAGTGATCGGCTCAGTCACTTTTCAGTGGGTTCTTGGCCGCCAGCGACCACCATCGAGTGGCCCGCCCTGAGATTGACCTCTTTAGCCCATAAAATCTTGAAATTGCACAATTGTCCCCTGAATTTTTCGAAAATAACCCCCCACTTGATGTATTTGCAAATAGGCCCCTAGGGAGACTCTATAAAGCAACTTTTCCCTTAAAAAATGGGGGCTTCATTTTACAGAAAATACAGATTTAGTTTCTCTCTCCCTCTCTTTTCTTGCGAAACCGCCTCATCGAACCCCCATCACCGCCATGCCTCCCACTGCTTGTCGGAAATTCTGCCATCGTTGAGCCACCTCCGGCTATGTCCACAGCTCACCCCTTGCCATCGTCGTAGCAGCAGTGCCCTCGGCCGTTGTCTCGATCCTCCCGTCCGGCAATCCCCTTGCACGACCAAGCACATTGGTGTCTACACCAGTGCCGAGACTGGCCCCTTCTCCTGCTTCGATCGACGATCAGTGGTCCCTCTCTTACGGTCTAACCATCACCGATCTACTCCTAAATGTGTCCTCGACCCCCTAGTGGTCGGGGCTTAATCAGAAAGCCACCAAAGGAGATCTAGTGGCTATTTCTTCCTTCGGCGGTGCAATCAGGTCCAATCGGACCCAATCCTCCAAGTCGGTGATCCAGCGCCAATCTGACCCCCATCGGCAGTCTTTCAGCCTTCTTAACATCCTCTAGAGGCCTCTTGAAGTCCTTGTACAACGTAGTGGTCTTGGTATTCCTTGCGATTCAAGATATACAACGTAGTGGTCTTGGTATTCCTTGCGATTCAAGATAAACACAAAAGGAGACTTTCTCTTGATGCAGCTAGTAATAACACCTAAGGGGATTGAATAGGTGTAATGGAATTTTACGCGCAGTTAAAATATATACTTTGCAATCTATAAGCTGAAATTAACTAGAGAAAGTAGAGAAGATTGCAAACACGGTTTATAGTGATTCGACTTTAGACAAGCCTATGTTCACTCTTCAGGCGATCAGCCAATAAACTGGATTTTACTATGTAATTAAAGGTGATTACACATTCTTGAGTGTTAGCACTTGGCGATGATATGTCTCACAAAATCACTCTTTCTGGTAATACACTCAGATCACTCAATTACGCACTTTAGACAACTGATGAAGAATAGAATCGAGTTTTGGAATATGTTTATCCTATATAGTCTTCTAGGTCTCATCCTATTCTTATATACTCTCCAAGCCACACTCGACCATTGGCTCTTTCCTTGAGAATTTAGTCTTCCCTTTCTTGGACAGACTTTATAAGACAAGTTTTTTTGACTGTTGAAGGTAGATCAGATCCCCTTGAATTCTATATGCCCATATAATTAGAATCCGGGCTTCCATAAGTTCTCCATTCTTCTTTGGAAGTTGTCCATTGATTGATCCTGCCAATCAGATTGATATAACATAATCAATAGAAATACTTGACCGTTGGTGATCTAATCATGTAGTCTAATGTTCTAAGTCTGCTTAAGTTTTTCGTCTGGCACAGTCAAACTTAGAATCTCCGTCTGTCCAGATCTTCCATCTGATATAAACAAACTCAAAGACTCCTTTTTTCTTCTACCACCAGCAGACTTAAAAGCATATGCCACCTTGTGGCTTTCATTTCTAAAAGACGTATAATTTTCATATATAAAACGATTTGTTAACATCAAAACTAGGAGTTTTCTCAACATCTCTAACTTGAATATGATGAGGCGAGGTCAAATTAGTCGACCGAGGCCAAGATTCAAAAATTAGAACTTCTTACATGCTAAGAATCAATGATTAGAGGATGCTTTGATGATCTATGAATACTTTAAATGATGATTGAATAATTGAGCATGTACTACAAATTCATAGGATGTGAACCTAGCTTCTGGTGTGGCTGATTTGAGGTCCTAAACCTCAAAATCCTGATGCAAAGTGTTCTAAACATTTGATTTATGTTTGATAAGCTTTGTATTGATATATTATTGGCATTAAATGGACATCATTTGTACCTGAAATCCACCATGAAAGTTGATGGATTTGTTATGGAAACTAATATGTTTTTTATGTTGAATATGATTTTTGAGTGTGTTGCCTGTTTGTCGAATTTTTTCTTTTTTTTTTTATTAGATTTAAACTTTGATGTCGTCATGAAAGTTTCTCGTATGGATGTTCCCTACAGTACATATTTTTTCTAAATTTAGTCAAGGAAAACCTCACTAAATCGTCATTATGTTGATCTACCCTATCAGTGCCTAATTGATATTTACTTGGAATTGAGCTTGAAAATGTGGTTTTCTAACTTCGGTGTCTCACAAAAGTTGTAGCCGACTTTGTCATCTTTCCAACGACATATGCCACATTTTGATTGATCATCTTTTGACATGTTGATCATCTATCCAACATTGATCTCAAAATCTAACATCGATCTTAAAATCTAGCTTGGTATTTTGATGCATTCACATCTTCTGTTTGCCAATTTTGCAAAAAAAAATTGTGATATTAGACCTGAGGCCCTTTATAACTTAGGACCTTCACATTTAGTTTTAATTGTACGTAAATTTTTAGATTTTTATCACTTCATCTAAGGATGGAAATTTGTGCTTACACATGACACGTTCTGCTGTAATTTTATGCTAATCTACCTCTTTGTGGAAAACTCTTCATTTGGGCCTCTTATGGACGTAATTCATGTATGATGTTTGTCACGCCCCAAACCCTAAGCGTGCAATAACCTCTTCTTTTGGCCAAAAGAATGCGACGTCCCAGGATGCATCACCGACCATTCATTTTATTCTTTCATTAAATGCAAGCAAAAAACGACCATCTCCCAGTCAAACAGACAATCAAACAATCAAACGGGGATAGAGGGATCAACAACAAGATAACAGCAACTACTCATTTATACATTTTACTAGATTAACCAACGAAAGATCATTTCCAATTTACAAGCCCAACCAAGGGTCAAATCCATCCTCAAAGTCGAATAAAAAAGAAACTAGGCTAAGCCAATCCAACTATACAAAAAGAACTCTTGGGTTCATTGCCACCATCACTCAGACCCATCAAACTCGGGCTCCGTCGAGTCGTAGTCGAAGGCATTTGGGTCGATCACCGATAGAGCGAGGGCATGATTCTCCACTACACCATCGAGAGGATCCAACTTTATGGGGTACTAGTCGGTGTCTTCGGGGCCCCTACCAGGCGGTCCGTCAAAACCACACAAAGAACTGATCAGAAGATTGTCCTCTCGGATATACCAAGTGAAGAACTGATGGGGGATCCATTGCCCCGGTCCCTCATCCACCTATATGGTGGAGAGATACTTCTCATATAAGTGCACCTTACCTAAGAAGTGGTGGTGCGTTACGACAATCTCCTAGTCTTTTGGGATCTTGAATCACATCGGTGGGTGCACCATTCTAAGGGCCTAAAAATGGTTATATAATAACCAGTGAGATAAAATCTCAGTGACCCTAAGCCTCGATTAGAACACTAACTCAATTCGAGGTATCTCTCAAGAACCACCCATCAAACAAACCCATAAAGCAACCATACAATAGCCAAGGTCAACCAACAATCAAATAGTTAGCTTGCATACAACCTTATCTGATATGCCATACCCTGCATGTTAAACCTCACACAATACACACAATGCACATGGCCATCAAGTAATGCCATTCATTAATTACATATGAGTCACATCAAAGGCAATCTCACTTAGCCATTGCCACACACTGCACATTATCAATTCATGCGTGCCATAAACAATGTGATCAACTCATGCATAATTGAAATCGATGATGCCATGTTTTCCATGCACTCTTGCATTCATACATGTCTTGATTATTACGGCCCCTCAAGGCCATAACCGAACCCTCGTCAGTGTCTACTAGTATAACCAGGCATCGCCCTCCCCCGTGAGGTGCGGCGACGTCGAGGGTTCTCTCCCAAGACAACATTCCTGAAGGAACATGGGCCCAGCCTCTATCGCGACTCCGCATTCAGACCCCTTTCGAGTTTCGACGAATCGAACTATCACCCCCCGAACTTCAGCCGGAGCGGCAGGTTCAACTTAGTAATCACGCAAGCATACTACCAAAATCCATTTTTATCTTGAGCATTAGCCAATGCATATATGCTTGCATATACAACCTTAAATCATTTTTCATAAAAGCAGTCTATTTCGGTGTCCCTCGAACAAATCATTTTCTCAATTTTTTTGAAAACCATACGATTAATGCGGATGTCCATGCAATTACATGTCCGATTCACATCATAGGATCAAAACACAAAAAATTAGGCAATTTTTTATTTATGGATGAACAGTGCGCGTGAACAATGAATACATGAATAGTAAAATCCATAATTTAATAATTAATAAATTAAAATTTTCAGAAATCATTAAAAGCATTAATTAAAACAAACGATCAATTAATTAAAGCTAAACATGCTTAATTAATCATGAACCATCATTAACAAATAATAATCAAGATTAATCTAAACTATTTTCCCTTGGACAAACCATTTTTCACTTTTTTTTTAAAACCATACAATTCATGCGGATATCCATGCAATTACACATCCAATTCACATCAAAGGATCAAAACACAAAAAATTAGGCAATTTTTTACTTCGGATGAATAGTGCGTGTGAATAGTAAATTGTGAACAGTGCAACATGAATAGTAAAATCCAAAATTTAATAATTAATAAATTAAATTCAAAAATCATTAAAAGCATTAATTAAAACAAACAATCAATTAATTAAAGCTAAAAATGCTTAATTAATCATGAACCATCATTAACAAATACTAATCAAGATTAATCTAAACTAATCCTCATCATTTATCTAACCACCTATCTTAGGACTAATACAACTTAATTAAACTCCCTAAACTAGCATTAATACTAATTAAACCCACCCTAAGTAAGTTTAGGCACTAAACAAGGGATTAAGGCTAAACTCACTTGTTAAGCTGGCTAGAAACATAGGCGCGACGGCGACGACAAAGGCTACACTCGGGACCCTCGACCACGGCAATCCAAAGTCGTCCCAAGACTGAAATAGCAGCAACTAACTCTGTCTTTCACTGTAGCTTTGGAAATCGAACTGCACAAGCGGAAAAGAAGCTAGTCGGGCTGATTGGAGCTCCGACAAGTGGCTGGCCAGCAACTGACGACACCAGGGGTTCAAGAGGGACGGGTTGGTGGCTGGTTTGGGCGGCGATTGAGTCGGAGTAGAGGGGAAACAGCCTTTCCAAGCGGTACTGTCACGCTCGAAACCCTGAGCACGCAACAACTCCTTCCCTTGGTCGATAGAAAGCGACGTCCCAAGACTTATCGACGACCATTCATTTTAATCTTTCATCATGGGCAAGCGGAAGACGAACCATCCCCCAATCAAATAGATAATCAAACGATCAAGCAGGGATAAAAGGATGAACATCAAGAACAACAACAACTACTCATATATACATTTTCATTGAATTAACCAATGGATGATCGTTTTCGATTTACAAGCCCATTAGAGGGACCGATCTATCCTCTAAGCCAAACAAAAAAGAAATTAGGCTAGGCTAATCCAACTATATAAAAAGAACCCTTGGGTTCAACTCCACTATCACTCAAACCTATTGGACTTAAGCTTCATCGAGTCGTAGTCGGAAGCGTTCGGGTTGATTACTAGTAGAGCAAGGGTAGGATTCTCCACTACGTCGTCAAAAGGTCCAACTCCATAGGATCCCAATCGGCATCCTTAGGGCCCCTATCAAGTGGCCCGTCAAAACCTCATAGAGGTTCGATCAGCATGTCATTCTCCCGAATGTACTATGCTAGAAACCGATGGGGTATCCATTACCCCAATCCCTCATCCACCCAGATGGTGGAGAGATACTTCTCGTACAGATGCACCCGACCCGGGAAACGATGGTGCGTCTGATGGTCTCCCTGTCCTTAGGGATCCCGAATCACACCAGCAGATGTGCCATTCTAAGGGCCTGAAAGTGATTATACAATAACCAATGAGATAAAATCTTAGTGAGTCCTCCCCTTAAGCCTCGGTTAGTATACCAACTCAACCCGAGGTATCTCTCTAAAACCACCACCTCAAACAACCAGCAACCAAACAACATACAGGTCAAACAACAATCAAATAGTCGATTCACATACAACCTTATCCAATATGCCATACCCTGCACGTTATATTTCAATACAATAGACACAATGCATATAGCCATTAGATGATATAGTTCATCAATCACATATGAGTTACGTCACAAGCAATCTCACCTGGCCATTACCACACCTTACACGCTATTAAATCATGCATGCTATAGACAATGTGATCAGCTCATGTATAATCGAAACCAATGATGCCATGTTTCTCATATGCTCTTGCATCCACACGTATTCCGATTATTACTACCCCTCAAGGCTACAACTGAACCCTCGCCGATGTCTACTAGCATAACTAGGCATTGCTATCTCTCATGAGGTGCGACGACATCAAGGGTTCTCTCCCAAGATGGCATTCCCTAAGGAGCATGGGCCTGGTCTCTAACGCGACTCCGCATTCGAACCCCCTACTGGGTTTCCTCAAACTACGGGTAGGACAGCGAGTTCAACTTAGTGATCACGCAAGCATACCACAACAATCCACTTTTTTTATTTTTGAGCATTAGCTAATGCACACATGCTTGCATATACAACCTCAAATCCTTTTTTCATAAAAGCGGTCCAATTCTGGTATTCCTCGGAAAAATCATTTTCCCCCTTTTGTGAAAACCATACGATTTATACAGATGTCCATACATTTACACATCCAATTCACCTCATAAGATCAAAACACACGAAATTAGATAATTTTTCACTTTCGGATGAACAATGCGTGTGAACAGTGCACATGAACAATACGGTGTGAATAGTGCACTATGAACAATATAATTTCAGAATTCAATAATTAATAAATTAAGTTCAGAAATTAAGCAAATCATTAATGAAGAGAAACAATCAATTAATCAAGGCAAAACATGCTTAATTAAACATAACCCCCAAAATCAACAATTAAGCACAATAAATAAAATTAAGCTAAACTAATCTTAACCATCTACCTAACCATTTATATTAGGGCTAATACAACTTAATTAAACCTCCTAAACTAGAATTAACACTAATCAAACCAACCCTAAGCAAGTTTAGGCACTAAATAAGGATTATGGGCTAAACTCACCCGTTAAGCGGGCAGGAGACACGGAGGTGATGCATGGGGACCTCTACCACAACGATACAAAGTAGTCCCAAGGTCAAAATAGCAACAAGCAACTTAGACTCCCTCTACAACATTGGAAAACTGAACTACCGAAGGAGGAAATGGCTGAACGGAGTTAATCGGAGCTTTGGCGAGCGGCAGGCCGGCGACCGGTAGCACTTGGGGGTCAAGGGGGACTGGTTGGTGGCTAGGTTGGGTTAGAATAGAAGGAAAACAACTTATTTGGGCAGAACTGCATTGAAATAGGCAGGTTGGCTAGCAATGACTTCCAGCCAATAGACAGGTCAACCGACGGCCCCATCCGACAAATGGCCACCGTGGGGGACATGATTTGGACCTTCTGAGTACAATGGTGGGTGGCACAAATGGTGATCAACACAGGAAAGCAACAAACAACTTAGGTTTTTAGAGGAAGGTCTAAAGGAGAAGAAGAAGGAAGGGAAACAAGAGAGAGAGGGTGTACGGTTTTGCTTGGGCTGAAGGGGGAGAGAGAGTGAGGTGAGGGCTGGTTTCAAGGCATCATTAAGACCATTAAATGCTTGCTTCAACTCCCTATGCAACATGACATCATCTTTTCTCTCTTCTTTTGTCTTTTCCTCATAATATCTAGGAGCAAAATGGTCATTTCCACCTTTCACATTTCTCAATATGCCCTTAGGTTGAAAATGAATGGTGGGCCTAAGAAACTAGCTAGGGAGTGAATAGGAACGGGCTCAGGGATTGTTTGGGCTTGAAACGGCTCAAGGTTAGACAATGGGCTCATAAGGGTAAATTGGTTAGTTGGGTCCAACGGGCTTACTTGTTTGTCTCAGGTCTACCATAATGGCTATCCCACCTTAAGCGTGAAGCTCACACTGGTCTTGCTTGGCCCATGTCCTTGTAGGCTCGTTTCCTCGATTCGAAAATCTCTTTTCCAAATACTCGGCTTAACTAGAACTACCGGCTATCAAAAAGCATCGTTTAAACGTCTGTCCTGGACATTCCCGAAAATTCGAAATCCAATAATGGATTCTCATGCCTTGTCAATTTCATCCGAATGCCATTTTGGTATAACTGAAATTGATAGGCGGCTTCAAAGATTCACGCGTAACCGACTCATGCCAAATCATGTTCAAGACATCTCGACACATGGACGTTCTTGACTATATGAAATTGTGAATGATAGATTCTCATTTCAAAGCACACGATTACCGAGAATCGACATAAGGTCGTTCGCGGGCTCAATAATAGTAAATGGAATCACCCGTTGTCCCATTATGTTCTATCTGCGAATCAACTGCCAGTCATCCCTGAAATCAACTTGTGTATTTACAGGATCGTCCTCACGCAAGTTTCACGATCAAGTCGTTTTCCCAGATCAAGTTCTTTAGTTGCACGAGCTCTATCCTCGTTAACCTTTCCTCTCAAGGTTAGTATCTCAAGAATAATCAGTTCTGAGTGAGATGAACCAACAATGCATTGACGAAATTCACGTTTATTCATTCCTCAAAGGGCTCAAATTTTAGAACGTCACAGGTAAAGGGCAACGACAGGCGGACTGGCTGGCTGGTGGCTCCGTCCAGCGAACAGTGGCCGTGTGGGACACGGACTAGGTCTCCTGGACATGGCTGTCCAGCGAACAGTTTATTCATTCCTCAAAGGGCTCAAATTTTAGAACGTCATAGGTACAGGGCAGTGACAGGCGGATTGGCTGGCCGATGGCTCCGTCCAGTGAACAGTGGCTGTGTGGGACACGGACTAGGTCTCTTGGACACGACAATGAGTGGTGCAGGTGGTGCTCAGCAAAAGAAAGTAATGAACAGCTCTAGTTTTTGGGAAAAGGGTTGAAGGAGAGGAAAAAGTGAAGGAAGAGAAACAATGGGAGAGGGGCGGCTGATTTGGGAGGGGAAGAGAGAGAGAGAGAGAGAGAGAGAGAGATTAGAGGGCTGCTTGTCACACCTCCATTAAGGCTATTCAATGATTGCTCTATCCTCATGCAAGTGACATCATCTTCTCTCTCTTTTTTTATCTTTTCCTCAATAATATCTAGAGGGGCAAAATGGTCATTTCCACCTTTGTACAATTCCCAATTTGCCCTTAGCTAAAATGAAGAGCGAACCTAAGAAACATGCTAGAAAATGAATAGGAATGGGCTCGGGAATCGTTTGGGCTCAAATTAGCTCAAAGCTAGGTAATAGGTTCAAAAGGGTTCAATGGCGGGTTGGGTCCAATGGGCTCACTTGCTTACCTTGGGCCTACCATGTAGCCGTCCTACCCTAGGTGTGAGGCCCATGTCGGCCTCACCCAGTCCACATCCCTGTAGGCTCGTTCCTCAATCCGTAAATTCTTTTTCCAAATATTCGGTGTCACCGGCAATGTTGACTGCAAAGTAGCATCGTCCAAAAGTCCGTCCCGAATGTTCTCGAAAATTCGTAGTCTAATATTGGATTCTCATACCTTGTCAATTTCATCCAAATGCTATTTTGGTATGTCTTGGACTAATAGGTGGCTTT
>MU090155.1:0-41664 GCA_014858505.1 Corymbia citriodora subsp. variegata
ATAAGATACCAGATATGCTTGTCGTCCATTGGCTGATGAAGGTTGGCTCAGAAATTTCAGGACATTAATACGTCATGCTAGAGAAAAAGCTCACGGGGCTTATCCATTAGAGGCTAAGGGTCAAATCCACACTAATTAGAACAAAATAACTTCTCTAAATTAGGTCTAATTTACATAAGAGCCCATGTGCCAAACCCACTATAAGGGTACACCCGAGGGGCATGGCCGTCATTTCGAAGGAGCTTGACCGCAAGAAGCAGGTGGAGGAAAGTTTTAATTTTGTAAAGATTTTCTTGGTGGGCGGGAAATCAAAATGATTGCTCATCAAGAAAAGGCTTTTTAATCCAGATTATAATAATGGAGAGTATTAAGAATAGGGTTAGTTTATTGCCATCAGCTCTATCTTGGCTCAATATCCACACATATATTCCTAATCGCTTGTTCAAGAAGGCAAGGAAAGAAAAGAAAAAATTGACCTTGAACAATGATACCTCCTCTAATGTCATGGTAGTTGGTGCTAATTTGTTGATCAGTCCGCGTATGCGCAATGAAATGATGAGATCATACAAATGGAAAGAAAATCTGAGTAAGCATAGAAAGAGAAAAGTTTGGAAATCCACCCGGAAAATGATGTATTTGACATGGCAGAACTCGTTGCATATACTGATTTGGTCCATTGTATGGGCCACAGATGGGGGGTCCTTTTCATCTAAAGTATGTATGGCCCAAGCAAGATTGAAGTTGGTCATTTTGTGTAAGCGTGGCCCAAATAAGAATCGAGAGATACTCAACCTTGGTAGTACTTTCGCTCAAACGCACTTAAGATTCACCTTGAACTCCATTGCCTCGGGCGAGAGAAACAGAGACAGGGAGATGAGTGCAGCAGAGAAGATCGAGTGGCCAGGATGGGAGCGATGGCAACAGCTTGTGGCAGTGACAGATGGGCGGAAAAACTCCGGTGGTGGGGAAGTTCGGAGAGGGAGGAGGGGGAAGAAGCTGAACACGTTATATGCTTCTAAAAGATGCAGGAGCTCTTCTGAAACCAGCTTGACGTTGTTCAACGTGATGAACCACCATATCATTCCTGCACTACAGAGTTTCTTCAGCCATCGTATGTAGCTCTCAAAAGTTGGAGTGGATACCAAGAGAGAGGAACAAGGCTGCTCCTGAACTTGCTTCACTGCCCTTTTCTTGATTCTTGCCCGGTTTGTTTGCCTGAAACTGTTTCCGAGACAATCAAGGAGGAGCATCTCACTGTTTCACTTAGAATAGGTTTTAATTTTAGTTTTCGGCAACGGCATTATGTCTTCCGTATTTTGGTAGCTAAGACATAAATTTATGCCCTTAATGTAGAGGACATCGATTCTATATATACTAGAGGCAACGTATGCGCTCTGCATAGTTTGGTGGTTATGTATAAAAGAAAAGTGTATAGTTTTGTTTTTCTTTGTGAGAAGAAATTTGTAGCTATTTCGAGGAAGTGAGTGGCTATGAGGGGTATGATTACATAAGAGAGGTTTTATAAAAGTAAATACTTGTTGACAGACAAAAATAATCTAAATTCAAAAGTTTTATGAACCAAATTTATGATGTTTAGAGACTAAAAGGCAGTCCCTTGTGTAAGGCTGAGGTAGCCATGTGTTTGGGATAGAATACCAGTCATAGGGGGCAATTACAAAAAAAAAAATCCTAAACATATTACATTTATGCTAATTTAGTTATAAAACTTTTAGTTGTGTCAATTAAACTCTAAACATTTTCACATTTTACTAATTAAGTCTATTAAACTAATTTTTAAGTCAAAAATTGCTAATGTGGACACTAATTGTTTTATGTGGCATAATCAACGTTAATATAGATATATTTTTAAATAATTTTTTTGAATTTTCTATATATTTTATTTTCTTTGCCTTTTTTTTTGGATTGAGGATCGATTGGCATTGGGTGAGGGCTATGACGCCCTTGTAGGCCACTAGGTGAGGGCTTGGGGCCCTTCTTGGCCACAATGAGTGCATGTGGCCTCTTGCTCGTGGTTGGCGAGGTTTGGCTCGTCACCTTTGCTTGGCTGTCAGTCACCGAAAAAAAGAGAAAAGTAAAGAAAAGAAGAAAAATAACAAAATATTAAAAAAATGTCCACATAAGTACTAGCGTGGACAAATGGTATTTATTTTAGTGATTTCCGATCAAAATTGATGAAATAGATTCCATTGACAAAATGCGAAAATGTTTAAGACTCGGTTGGCACAATTAAAAATTTAATGACTGAAATTGGCACAAATCCAATAGGTATAATGTTTTTTTGGTAATTTCCCCTATCTCAAACATTCATGGTTCTTGTTTCATAACTCTGTCATGGTATTAGATATTTTCTAATCCACAAAGTAGCAAGTGAAGGGTATACTCATATGACTACTTCATCTTATCAAGCTAATAATACCATTTTTAAACTTTAGATGACCCCAGACCTTGAAAAGGAGAGGGAAATGATTTAGGACGACATGAGAAATATGTACTCTGGATGTTTTTCTCAAAACTCGATCTCATTCCATAACTTATAAATTGTACCCTTTTATAGGCAATGCCAAGTGTTTTTACAAACTTTCACACATCCATCCTAGACTAAGGTACAACAGTCACATGCATCTTTATAAGATGCTCTTACGAAGCGCACTGACACACACGTTGGCCAAAGCTAGCGCATTACTAGTGATACAATAATTTACAATATCATGCTCATAGATCTGCAAAATCACTCTCTAAAAGTTCACTTTCTGACGAGGTTAAGCATTGCGTTCCGATACACGCAATTGCTATAGTTGTCATCTCCTCATCATCTGTCTCTCCTCCTATATTCGCCTAAAAAAATTAGGCCTGTGAGGTACCCCACTATCTCATAGGCTAAATTACACACGAGGTAAAAACTGGATAATTGGCCTAAATATGAGATTATCTGCACTCAATGACTTTGGGAATTAAACTCAAGCTGTACGCCAGGCACATAAGTTCTCTACTTAACAACTAAGCCAATCTCATAAGATCGCAATTCATGTTTTAGACGCAGCCCAACGGTATGATACATGAATGATGGTGCTGTTTTGATCCTCACCTATGAGTGTTGAATTCGAACCTTTCACTTGTTGTGGTAGGTGCATGGTTACATTCCCGAAGGGACTGTGACTTGTGACAATCGACAAGCAACGAGTGCATGTGATTTTCATCTGGATCATAGAAATAAGAGGTTTTACTCTGGAAATGCAGGTTTTACAAGTGATAACACCAGTCAGAATGACCGAAAAGCACGGACAATTACCAGAGACGCTTGGAAAGTGCATGGAAAGGAAGGTTTTTCTAGATTCAAATCGAACTTGTCAATAGTCAATCTAGCTTTTAAATGGTCTTTATTTGCTACAATTAGAGTAGTTCTATCTATAAAACTTAAGGACTCCCTCAGTGGCAATAAGGGCTGCCACCCAATCATCAGGCATCAGACAGCTCTGTAAATTTGTGACGTCAGCCACACAACCCAATCCCACTTAGTGAGCACATGACAATTGTTCGTCCTTATTCCAACAATTGATAGGAAAACATATAAGAAAAACACAACCCTATCGGTAATGTAAATGCAGGGCAGACGAATGTGGAAGCAAGGGAATCTACTCAACAAAATCAAGCATAAGATCCACAATGGCGGGCGAAATCAAATCGGTTTGATCCACTTCATCTTCTGTACAAGCACTTTGGCGCATTGGCTGTGGAGCCCATCCTAACTTTTAAGTGATATTGATTAGCATGTCGACCCTTTCTCTCTCTCTCTCTCTCTCTAGTTCTCTAAAGATCGTTACAGCTATGAATAAATGATCGTGATAGTTCTATCATGTATTTTAAATATAACGTGGAACTAATTATTTGTTTCAGATGAGATGTCTTTTTAAGTTAAATTAATTACGGGGAAATCAACCACTAATCGTAATTGGAATGACTTGCTTTTAATAGAATCGAAGTATTATCTCAAATGCGAAACTAGAATGACACTTTACAGTAACACTTAATGACAGAGGCAACGAGACAGCCAGTCCATGTGCTTTCTCAACTTATTAAATTTTATTCATGTGCCCTTTTTTGGCCAATGTAGTCAATAAACCATATGGGGTTTTTCCCCTTCAAATTTGTTCATTCTAGTGACAAATTAAAGGAAAAATGGTGACGCGGCTCTGCTGTCATTAAATTGTGACGGGACGAAGATGTGGCATCTTATGTGATTTGTGATTTTCTATAAAATATAATAAATATTTTTTCAGTGTAAAAAAAAGAAAAGAAAACAATTGGCCCTCAACAAGCGTAGGTCATAGTTACCTCGCCTTGCCGCCATGGCATGGAGGTGGCCATGGTTATGACGACCCAGTAAAGTTTGGCTAAAGTTGCGTGACACCCACGTCGATGCGGTGTGGATGGCTGGTTGAGGTCGCGAGACCCTAGCCATGTCATGTTTGGGGTCGCACAACCTGATGAGGCACACCTTCTCCCTATTGAACTGTTCGTGTGGATTGGGCAAAACAGTTGAAGTGAATGCATATTTGCGATCTCCTTATTGTTGGAGATTATAGGTTTGAGAGAGAAGAAAGTCTTTTTAGTTGTTTGAAGTATTACACCAAGAGATGTCAAGTTTGGAACGCTCAACAGTGAAATCCTAGAGTATATATATGCAAGTTATTGGGCTCCAGCCCATATGGACCCAAATAACCATGCTTTTACCTATTGGGCTTGTATGTGAACATATTATTTAGATTATATTAACAATATATCCAACACTTATCGGGGCAGAGGCAAAGCCAAAAGCGACTGCTCACCGGAGCAAGATGCTCTTGAAGCTTGTTTTGCCGGACTGCCTTTACTCAGTTAAGAACCATTCCCTTGGTTTCGAGTCAACAAAAGCAGGCGCACCATGCTGTTCATCGGGCATGAAAGTGCCATTCGTTCAATCAAATGAAGATTACACAGAAAAGGGTTGGTCTCAGAATCGAGGCCTCAGGGTCACGAGGGGAAAAACCCGATGACCCATTATTCCTTTTTGTTTCTAGTTTGGCCGGGGAAAAGGTCAAAAACGAATGTGTCCAAGGGCGGTTTTATTCGAAGTGTCCCCCCCGAGACAGCAGATTCGATGTCTTTCTTTTGGTATTGGTCGGCCGACAAATCATCCGACTCTTGAAGCTTAATTTCCATGGGACACTGTCGCACCCCGCCCTCGGTGATGGTCAATGTTGGTGTTGACACCCAAATTTTTGTTTATTTTGTTTAAATTGCCTATTTATTTTGCACTTATAAATACATATTAATTTACAAAAAAAGATTAAAAAAATCGGGTGGGCTCAGTTCAGCCCACTCCTCTATTCGCCCATTTCTTTTTCTTTTCCTTCTTCTTTCAGCCCACCTCCCTCTTATTTTGGGCCTGGCCCATTCTCCCTTGGATTCTTCTTTTTCTCCCACATTCACGCACACGCGGGGAGGACACCGCAGAAGTCGGATAGGAGCAGAACGTGGGGGGAGAGGGCAACGACGCCGCTAAAATGATCCCCCACCACCGAGAGAGAATCGGAGAGGAGGCTGGCGAGGGGGAGCAGTTCTGGTTAGAGGGAGAGGTGGTGGATGAAGCAGAAAAGGAAGAAGAGGAGAACACGAGCAGGAGGGGGAGACTGGGAAAAAAGAAGAAGGCGGAGAAGAAAGAGAGAGGTCGTGCACAGAGAACAGAAGAAATCCTGAGTGTGGGGCTTGATGATACTCACGGCTGAAACAGAAAGAACACATGTTCTCTGCAACAAAGAAGATGGCCACTTTCTGAGCACGTGGATAGGAAAATGGAGAGCCAATTTCTTCAAGTGAAAGTGGAATCTCGCTCTGTCAATGTGCTTGCGGCACTACCGTTGCCATGCGTCCATCATTTCATTTCCCTCACTAGTGCATCATCGTGAACAAAAAAGGCTTGGGGAGTTTCACCCTGAAAATATCTCAGTTTTTCTCCAAGCGTGTCCAATGAAGTTCCAGTTCGTTCCCTTTTTCCCATCACGCCCAGGAGCTTCTCGGTCACCTCCAGCGATCCTCCACGCTTTGGTATTTGTCCACCACAACTTGTTTCAAGAGACAGCACCGCTGGTCATCCCACACTGCGAGCCTGGAGTTGATGAAATCCGAGCCATTGCAAGAGTCGCCATCTCCCATCGAGTACCACCGAGCCCAGCTGCTGCACAGCGAACCCAGCGACCGAGAGTGGGAGAGAGAAGGGGAGCTAGACAAAAAATTCTGTAAAAGGGAAGGAGGGGGCGTCATCTTCCCGGGCCATCCACGACTGAATGCCCTTAAGACATTGCTTTCTCGCTGCAAGTCTCGCAACCACATCCTTGGTGCAGCATGCCCATCACCCGTCATCGCGGATCTTGCACCGGTGACATTGCCTGTCGCGGCTCCAGGAGTTCCACCGTCACTGATCCACGACGCTCGCTGCTTTTGGGCTTCCTCATAGCATTTCCTCCGCTCACGGCCGCTACCTCCTCTCTTGACCAAATCTGACGAGCTGCTGCCACTCAACGTCAACTGCCCTCAAGTAGCTTGCGAAGCCAAGCCGAAGAGACCGCTGCCCTATTCGTGTGACTCCATGTGCCACTACCGCTTCCGATGACGACGATGACGAGGAAGAGCTGATGCAAGCACCGGCTCGCAACGTCCTTGCTGCTTGTGCTGATCCGAGAAGACCCGCATCGTGACGACAAAGCTGTTCGTGATCTTGCGACGAAAAGCCTGTGGCTGCTCCATCCCAATGTCAACGACCTTGTTGGCCTAGCGTCACACTAGGACTGAGCGCCCCCCTCGTGCTGTCCGGATCCGCATAGTTATGGAAAATTCCAAATGGTAGTCAAAGGAGCCTCGGTGGAAACTTGATTGAAGAACAATTATTGGGAGATAATCCAAAATGGGGGAAGGTTCAGTAAAGAAAAAGCAGAGAGGAAAATCAGAGAGAAAAGAGGATAAAAGCCGAATCATCTTCGTCGGCCATTGGAGGGTTGCCAGAGTTTGGCCGAGAGAGAACTCGTGAGAAACAAGAAGAAAAACAGAATTGTTCTCATCAAGGAGACTGCTCAGGCTCGATGGGTGAAGAGGAAAATCTTAAGGTTGCGCAAATTGGAACCGGAGAGAAAGAACTTCGACAAGCCCAAGCCAGAGAGAGCGCTTCGACGATAGGGATACCGGAGAGCATCTTGCGCAATCGCCAGCCATTATCCCCATCCGTGGGGGTACGGAAGCCTTCACCCATTGGACACGTGATCCCTAGGCCAGAAGGAAAGCTATTCATCGTCCGTCGAAGCTTCGCCAGTGACCGTATGCCGGCAAAAACTCCATTCCTGAACCAGGTAATGCTTTTTCTCGTGCTCCGTTTTGTGCCGACTGTGGGGTGTAAAGCTATAGAGTTGAATCAATGGGATTGCTAAACAAAACAAGCAAAACTGAATCGAGGTCTTGATGATTTGTGATATTCTGGAGATTAACACCCACTGTTAGATTGAGGAATGCTTCCGGTTCGAACCTAGGACTTGAGTTCATCGATGCATACCACCTATTCGATGCATTGCCTGAAGGAAATATAGAACACTTAGAAGCACCGAACTCGACTGGAAATATTCGGGTGAATAGTGATAAAATAAGACGGATTTGGCATGAAATATGTTGATTCTAACCTTTTCACATCATCTTTGACTCGAAATTCACATTGAATCTTGTTCCTGAACATACTTGTTAAATCGCGCACCAACTGTTTGAGGAAATGCCTAAATGAATGGCCGAAATTCACTTCATCATGTAGATGCTCAGAAGTTTAGTTTGATGCGTGGTCTTTCTTGCGTGATTGAACTACGTCTGCTATCATGTTTTTCTCTATGTTTTCCCGTGATTTCATGGCATGTTCATCAATCTTTGCGAATCACCGGAAAAACAAAAACTCACTGGAGCTACCTTCCCTCATCGGTGAGCCAGCGGTTCAAGGCCGCACGAGTTAGAATATGTCTCCTCATTCTAATCTATTTATCCTTGTTGGTTTGCTGAGATCTCTGGATTTAAAAAATGCCCATTCAGTTGGGTTTTGTTTGCTAAGTTTGTGGTCGCTGGAGTAAGCGACTGGAGTTGGTAGACGGTGGTTGGTGTCGGTTGGGGTGAATGACTGGTGAATGGCGGTCGGCAAACGGAGGTTGGGTGTGGCGTCGATGGTCATTCAAGTAGGTGAGCATGAGTTGCAGGAAGAAACAAAGGGAGAGAAGCGTCGGGCATGCATGCAGAAACGTGAAGAAGAATACCAAAGAAAAGAATAAAAAATAGGAAATATTAAAAGAAACAAAAAGAAAAAAAAAAGGCTAAAAAAACAAGGACATGGGCTGTTTAATTTTATTTTTTTAATATGGGCCATTTTAAGAAAATTTTGACTGGGCCGTTCGGCCAGCCCGGTCGATGCTCCGGCCCCAGCCCGATAGGGGTCGGGTCGGTCTAGTAGGGCCGGGTCACCCGACCCGGTCCGAATCATTTTTTTTTAAAATTAAAAAAATCAAAAAATAAAAAATTTCAGAAAATTTTAAAAAATCTTTAAAATCTTTAAAAAAATATTTAAAAAATTTCAAAAATATTTTAAAAGTTAAAAAATGTTTTCTTTTTAATTTCAGAAAATTTTTGAAAGTTTATTTTGATTTTATTTTGATTTGATTTGATTTGATTTTTTTTTCTTTGTTTTTTTGAATATTCAAAAATTCCAAAAAATTAGAAAATTCCAAAAAAATCAATAAATATTTTTCTTAAATTTTCAGAAAAGTCAGAAAATATCAAAAATCTTGAAAGCTTGTTCTATTTACTTTCAGAAAATTAGAAAATATTAAAAATTCAGAAAATTCAGAAAAATTCCAAAAAAATAAAATAGAAAACCCTTAAAAAAAGAAAAAAAAGACTAAAATTGAATAAGTCTTTAGGGCTCTACAATAGGTTTTCCTAGTTTACGTTATTAGGATTATTCATGCACCTTATTTTTGCGATAACATTTTGAACGTTATTTTCTTACTTTAGAATGGTTATGACAGATCTTAGAATTCTCGAATACGTTGCCATGACCTCATTATTACATGATCAAGTTAGGCACCTAAAGGGCGTTAGTCGCATGACTAACATAATCAAGTTCCCGATCCTAAACTCTCTGGTTGCGTAAAAAGCAAGACACGCTCCCATGTCTCGTTTGGTTCTTAGTCGACCTCAATAGACTAGTGGCAGCCCCTTGTTTGAAATTTTTTACGAAAATCCTAACATCACGCGAGGTATGGGCTTGGAAGAGCCCGAGTTAATTAGGGCCGTTGGCCTGAAATTAACAATACCCCTAAACTTATATTTAGAAAAATTTAGGTTGCGACAATCGGAAGAAATGAAATTTAGGGGTATTTATTCACATGACAATCCTCAGAGGGCAAGTCATCAATAACAACCATATCCACCAAGAGATCCATTGATCGTGAATGCAAGAGCGCAACAATGGGAAGGAATTGTGATCTAATCTCTGCATTGCGAACGAAAACGAAGATGAATTTAGGGGTATCTTTATCTTGATCACCTTACAAGGGTACTTCCATAGATGGATGTCATTAACTCGTCCCATCTAAGGTCCTAGCAACGAGTATCCTAAATTGAGGTGAACTTCAATTGAAACCTGTGCTCCATGGTCGCTCTTATGAGAGTACTTGCATAGACAAACACCATCAACTCATCCCATCTAAGGTCGTAGTAATGAGTATGCTAAACTGAAACCCATGCTCCACGGTCAGTCTTATGAAGGTGCTTCCATAGACAAATGCTATCCACTTGTCCCATCTAAGGTCGTAGCAATGAGTATGCTAAACCACAGCAAATCTTGATTAAGAATTCATACTTTGCATGACAAGTTCATTTTGTTTTCTAAGTTGGTTAATAACCTAAGATAAGCGTTTTGGAATTGCCACTAGCCTTGATTTTGGGGTGGGCTAGAAAACCCAATTGAGAGTCAAGATAGGTTTCCCTTGATTCCTACACAACTAAAGCTCCAGGGTTTGGGGACTTGGCTTACACTAATTGTTTTTATTAGCGCCCTTTTAGTACCTAATAGTCATCGTGTTTTACCTAAGGTGTCTATGCATGTCTTGTTACTTTTTTGTGCCACTTTAAAGTGGAAAAAGGAAAGAAAATAATTGAAATTGAAATTGAAATTGCGGTGCATAAAGTAAACAATCAAAGAATATGAGCATGCATGGAAATTGGTTTCATGCCATTCTAATTTTAGGAAAGTGGAAAAAGGAAAGCAAATAATTGTAATTGAAATTGCGGTGCATAAAGTAAACAATCAAGGAAAGCGATAAATTATACTTGCAATCCTAAAAAAAATACATATAAAGGGAGAGAGAGGAGAGGAACTTGCAACTTGTTGGGTTTTTATATAACACAATAGAAAACCTGAGACATATATCGGGTGTCAAATGAATAGTACAAGGTAAGAGTTGGAAAGGACATTGACCATTGCTGTTTTCAGGGTCACCATTTTCACATACCCCAATTCCTAACTAATTCTAAAAGAACGGTTTACAATGGAAACAAACATCAATCCGAACAAAAGCACACCAAACGTAACGAGTAAACATACAATGGTCACCCAATTGATGAATTAGAAATGGCCTTAGGTTAGCCTTTGGAGTTACATGCATGATGTGCCCCAAATGTATCCCCATTCATTATTAGACATGGGTTATGATCATTAAACATCACAAATATTTACTTGCGGTGATTAATGTCATACCCCTTAAAGTTGAGTTCTAATATGTAACCTAAGAAGACCCACGAGCATGCATTGGTTTATCGCTAGTATCTACCAATCACATGTATTGAACTTGAAAAAAGCACACGAGTAGGCCTGAAGACTTATTTCCCAATCAATCAATCAATCAATCAATTAGTGTACCGGCACCGATTCACTTCGCTCACCAAGCATACATCGGTCACAATGTCAAGCTTCAAACATGTGTTCAATGACTTCTTTATTTTCTGAAAATTTTTTGTTGCAAAGTTCGTGAGATGTCAATAAGATATCGTGAAGACACCATGAATTTATTCTACATGCGTCATTTCCTAAAAATCATGGAACGTACACGTATTACAATCAAATAGAACAGGGAATCTAAAATACCTTGACAAGAAGTAAGCACTTGAATACTACCCATGGAGCCATAGACTTCACAAAAATTCCACTATGTATTACACTCAATATAGAACATTTTTCATGGACAATTTCTTAAGATGAGCTACATGTGAATTTATAAAAATCCAAGAATGCGATGAAATGCATCAGTGCAGAACAGGGTAGCGGCAAATGAATGCAATCTTATGAGGATATGAACATGTTCGCAATGTTGAAAATTCCTCAATTTTTAACAGGTGATAGTCCTAAGCATGAAAAAAAAAATTGTGAGGGGTCTGAGTATCGGATCACAACAGAAAAATTTCAACAAAAATGACAAATTTCAAGCATACGAGTAGTCATGCATGTATTCCGAATTTCATGCTTTTCCAGATTATAGGGAAACTTTGTAAAAATTGGAAAAGTGGTCCAATTGACATGAAAATGGCTTGATTTTAATATCATTAAAAAGCTTAATCAATTTCCTAATGATTTTTAAGAGATGACATGATCAATTAAAGCTATTTATTCATTCAATCATGGACATTTTTATGAACATGCGAATTGACTAAATTCAGGGCAGCAAGCAGATGAACATATTGCATGGTTTAACCTTCCTTTATGACAAGGCAAAAGTGTAAAATAAATCATATAGGTCAAATATCAAACCACAAATAATTTTTATTAAGGGATCAAGACCCTAATATAATCACTAAGCATGATATGAAAATGATAATGACAAGACGTACATTGAACATGTTCATGATAACATAATCAAATGACATGAAAACATGCAATGACGGGATGAAATGCTGTTCAATTAGCATGGTATAAGTGTCCTTAACTTGACATTATAACATGCAATGATGTTCATGAAGTTTTCATGGACAAACAATTACAATCAATCACACAATTACATGCAAATGTATACTTGAGCTTGTACAGGGCAATATAGAGGTCAGGATGATTTTTAGTGGATTTCTTCTAGTCCATGATATTTAAAAATCATAAGAAAAATATATGTCATGATCAGCTCTTATATAAACAAAGGTCTAGGAGGAATCAACTCAAAAAGAGTTTGGAAAAAATTACAATAAAATCAGAAATGTTGAAATTTCGGATTCTAGAATATGCATGTTATCAGAACAGATGATGTATTTTAGGGGGTTTGACCTAGTTTTGCTCTTTGAATAATTCTGAGAAAAAATTATGTTATGAACAACATCTTTGTGCACAACTTTGATGGAGGCCTCAAAGTCAGATTCTGTACAAAAAATTTAGTGAAAATTCATAAAATCGATACATGTAGTCCGAAACTCCAAAAATCAGTACATGTGACGGTGATGTTAGGGCCTTTCGTCCAAATGTTTTAATCTCAAAGATTTTTGAGAAAAATATATGTTCTAAATTAACATCATAAACATTTTTCATAAAGGAATCATCTCGAAATTTTGAACACAAAAATCGGCAAATTGACCTCCTGGGAAGTCCTCGTGTTGCACCCCTCTTTTTCCTTACCAAAAAAAAAAAAAATCGGCAAAAAATCACAAAGCAGCAAAGGTTGGATCCACCACAGAACAATAATAATCAGTACTCAATCCCAGAACATAGGCATGACTTTGATGATATTTTTCAGGTATCACATGAAAGCTGATCAGAGTGTTCTATGGCTCACCAAAAAGCTTATCGAATCTGTTTTAAAAGTCAAAGAGGCCTCAAACTCAATTGAAGAGGTTTTCGAGCTCAAACGAAGAGGTCTTCTTAGGTCTGTCAATCTAGAACTCAATTTGAATAGATTAAGAACAATCACCTAATCAAGCCTAATCACACCATGTTCAAACAAACAAATCAATCCATGAACATCATGAAACATCACAATACCTTCCTCAATCATAGAATCAAACCTAAACTCGAGTTCTAGCCCCAATTGCCCATTGCGATCTTGCTTCATCGAACTCATAATGAGGAAGCTTACCTTTGTTGACGTTTAGCCGCTAAATCAAACTCAAATATGTAGAAAACCAACACCAGTAGCTTGAGGACTATCATAGGGACGCTGGAGGGCCTTCTAGTTATCAGAGGGGGGAAGACCAGCGCCGGAAAACTAAGTGGAGGAACATCAAAACTATCAGCATAATATTGGTTGTGATCTTGTTGCTTTAATTTTGTTTGGTCGATAGAACCTAAACACTAAGTAAAAATGTGAAGCTCAAGAGGGTGTTTCGGAACTTTCCTGTTCCAATCAAGCCCTTCACCATTTGCACCCTTTGGTATTCCAAAGATTGCGTCCTTTAATATCATGATAGAAAGTCTCTCTTAGTTGAAATATCAAAATTCAAGTCCTTTAGGGGAAACAACACAAGTCTTACTCATATCCTCACATGTAAAAGAAACACAACTATTACTATCCAAATATATATATCAAAATAAGTATGAAAGTGACGTGCATCAGAATTAAAGAATCATAATTATTGTGAAAGAAACAACTATTACTATCCAAATGCGTGTATCAAACTAAGCATCAAAGTACAACATGCGTCAAAATTAAAGAGTCATAATGTTATAATCCTCACGAGGCTTTGATCCGAAAGAATTTTGGACCGAAATTGAACTCCCACCCTCTTTTCTTCCCAAGCTTCAATGGACGGCAGAGGCGAGGCCGATAGATGGATTTGACCATTTCAACGTACAAGGGAAATTGTACGTAGAAGAAAAAACAAACAGGGATGCCTGCCAGCAAGATCATTAGGATGTAAATCCACTTAAATCTTTCACTTAGGACGATCGTAAGGGCAGAGCTGAATGCCACCAACATAGAGGCCAAAGAGAGGAAGAGAGAAGTGATGCCCATTATCATCTTTCTTGGTAGTGAGTGGAGAATATCTTCGACTGTGTAGCATGGAGTAACAACAGCTAAGAACATCACAGTGGCAGTGACAGAGGAGAAGAGAGCGAGAGCGTCTGCAAATGTGAATATTAAGAATGAGTCCTTCTTCAGAAAAATTGGGATCCCTGTACTTTGGTTATTGCCCCCAGGAACTGTGAAAGCCGCGGTGAAAGCTACTGTAATAATGAGAGTCGCAATAAGGCTACAAGATGTTGATGTATCCTTCATCCATTGTCCTGCCTCTTTGAGCAAATCTTGACGTTGTTCTACAAAAACTTCCCAGTATGTTTTCCCTCCCCTTTCTTTCGTTTCTTTGAATTTCAGTCTTTTAAAAGGAGGATCACTCTTATCTTCCGTTACCTTTAGAAAAATAAACGATGCCTATCAATGTAAACATAAATTAAAGAGAACAAAGGTATGGCGACTAAGTAAGGTGAACTGACCTCAAATTTCCGAGTTTTAAAAGAAGGATCGCTCCTGTCTTCCAGTACCTTAAGAAAAATAACCAACCTATCAATGTAATTTTAGACAAAAAGAGCACAAAAGATAACAAACAAATTAGGTGAAAAAACCTTGAACCACTGAAGTTCCCTCTGCATAAGAAAAACTGCTCCAGGAACATCTGCTGGAACACATTTTGGCGACCATTCTACTACTGCCTCCATAAGTTCGGGGTTCGTAAAAATGTCATCACTCAGTTTTGGAATTTTGTTGTATTCGCTCACTAGTCTAAATAACTCAACTTGTCGTCCATTCACAACTTCTCTCATCAGTTCTTTTGGGAAATTGTTGTCCCACATTAACTCCGGAAAATGGTCAAGACATAATTCGACAATTTCATGGGTTCCGCGAGATGCAGAGTCAAGGATAATGCCTGAAGTCAATAAAAACTTGAGTATCTCCGAGGATTTCATATTTTCCTTCTTCACGGTAAGAGTTAGATTTGCAAATTTGAGCGAGCATTTGTGCCTCAACTTTGATTCTCCAATCCTTTTGATGAAAGATACTGCATGTAACATCAGATAAACAGTTTTCCCACAATGGATAATCAAAAGGTCAAAGAGGCCATCACATTTCTGCTGAGTTCTTATATATATAATAATTGAGAAGAAAATGGTAGGTTCAAGAAACAAAATTGCATGTGGCTTAAAAATCAAAATGCATGCATTGGAGACTAGATGGATCTATCGACGAATGCACACAATGTCATCAGAAAAAAAGAAAAAAGAGGAGTTCTTTTCATTCTTTATGAAAAATGGGTAGATTCAACGACTGATCGATAAATCTATTTTCAATTGATAATTTTCACTTATTCACCTAATAAATACATATTGTTTAGACTTTGAATTGAATCAACTTGTATCATAATATATGAATCGAGAACTGGTCCATATTAGTAAAACTATGATTCATAGTAATATTCTGCAGATGTCAATTTGAAACCTTAAGTTTAGAGATCTCTAGACATGGATAAAGTAAGGTGCCCTTTATGGAGATACCATAGCAGGTTTGAATACCTCGTTTTGTAACATTCCAAAGTGATGTCTTGAACCACTTAAATGCTGGTTGGACCACCACGAAGAGGAGAGAAGAATCATATCAGCAAATTAGGAATTGATGGCGAACAAAAAGATACATATGACACACATGAAATGAAGATGGCATGTGTAATTAGATTTAATAATACTTAAATATGTTATGGAACATCTTGGATCAATCCATCTCTATGACCTTAAATCCAGATCTACAATTTTTGATAATCTACTTGGCAATTTGACAATGAGTAAGACTTCTTGACTAACTTTAAAAATGTTACATTAGATATTAATTGTGGCATACGTCATGGTTTAGATAATAATTTGTATACATAGATGTAATCATTCTCTCAATTTAGATATTACACAGATTAACAGAAATACCTCGAGCCATCTTTGTGTCTTCGGGGTTGACAAATGATGTATTGACCAGACATAGAGGGATACCTAAAAATGGAAACAGATAGAGTGAACATCATGTGAATAGAGTTGCTCGAATTCTATATATCTAACTGTGCAAAAAGTACATACATTTGTAAATACATTTTTCCCAAAAATTGAGTTTATCTCCGCTAGGGAAGTAAGACTTCATCTTCGCCAAGTCTCCCAGCAAGCTACGGTTTATGTTATCCTTGGATGTCACTTCTTTGGCGTATTTGTCAGCTAAAAACAAGCCTATGTCTTTTGAGACACAAGAACCAAAAAATTAATTTAAGTAAATAGTCAAGGATGTGAGAAAAGATACGGGGAAAATTACCCAATCACTCCTAAACCTACTATACGGATGCTAATTTAATCCAAAATTTTTCAATTTTGTCAATTTAGTTTAAACATTTGCACAAAATTCCAATAAGTCATTCCAACTAATTTTCATTGGAAATTGCTAAAGTTGCAATCCAGTCACTGCCACTGCAGCTTCGGGCGAAAATTGGATGGAATGACTACATTGAAATTTCAGCAAAAGTTTATGACTAAATTGACAAAAGTGGAAATTTAATGACTAAATTAGCATCTGCAAGTTTAGGACTAATCATATAGTTTCTTCTAAGATGAGTGAATATGAAATCGTACCCAAATGGCCTGCTAGAATAAGGCAGCTCATGGTGTTAAAATCTGGGGCAGATGTTGTTTGTCTAGCGAGGTGCCAGATAACCTCCTTTTGCATAGGAGCATTTGAAATAGCATACGACAGGGCATTGGGTACAGATTCGGAACCAAGTTTTTTTACTAGTTTCTTTACCATAATTATTCTTCCTCCTCGGGCAGCATCGTAGAGGGCACTCCTCAAAATGGATTCTTCATATGCTGGATCCAAGGGGGCGGGTAAGCGGCCGACCAGCTTCTCGACCAATGGATAGTCTTGTGCAGCCATAACCGCAAACTCAAGCACATTAACAGATTTATTTCCTACAGTCATGACAGTTTGCATCATTAGTTTGGGATCTTTATCAAGGATTTTCTCGGCAGCTTTCCAATGACCTTTCACTACGGCTTCAAACAATGGTCGATGCTCTTTATTGACCCCTGCTATTGGCATATCTGCAAAAATTACACACTGAAAGTCCTCAAACTTTCGCACTTCTTTTTCTTTAGGTCAAGTGTAACCACCGGATGTATTCAATGTTCCAATGAAAGGCGGTTGCAAGCAAAGGGGTGTCGTTTGCTTAACATACCTTCTTCTATGAGCGCCTTCGTTTACACTTTGGAAGTAAAAAACTACTTTTTTGGCTTTCTCAATTATAATTCAAGATATTATTTAGGTTTTAAAAGTTAAAAAACGTTATATTTGAATTTATATGCCAGCATTTGTATGTTGTGAAGTTCAAAGTTTTTCACATTAAATAATGTCAAATGCATGAAACGCAAGATATATGAAAATTGAAAATTATAAGTTCAAATTGACAAACCTTCAGTTGGTGTGGGAGTGTCTTGGGAAGCTTTATCAGATGTTAAGCCTTCTGAACTCGTATTTACATGAACTCCTTTGTCTACAGAAATCAACATGAATAACCTTAGAAAAATTAATTACACTCGGTAGGCTTTAGATCATCTATACATTACTAGTATCGGGATCAATCATTTCATGGAATGTTTTCTGATAAACTAGATGGAAAACTTTTAAACAAAATTTTATTTAACATTAACCTTTAGTTTTTGATTAATTCGTGATCCTCAGTACACCTCAAACAGAGTTGGTTTGCCACCAACTTAGGAAGCATTTTCAGTTGCCATGCCTTCTGAACATACTTCTACGTGAATCTCTTTGTTAACAGAAAGAGTAAATAACCATCTTAAAGTGTTTCGGAGTGAAAAAGTCAAAATACATGGACAAAATGATTTATAAAAAACATAAATTAAAAGTTCAAAGCGACAAACCTTTAGTTTTTAATTGATTCCTGGTGCTCATGTGGCCTTGAAATGAAATTGGATTGTGACCATTTTGGGAAGCTTTATCAGTTGGCGTGCCTTCTGACCTCACATCTATGCGAATCTCTTTGTTATCAAAAAGAAAAATGAACATAAATAAACTTAGATAAATTAATTATATTTTATATGCTTTAGATCATCTATAAATGACTAGCACGAGGTTCATTCATTTTACGGAATTTTCTGTAATAAACATAGATGGTAAATTTCAAAAAAAAAAAATTGACGTTAAATTAACAAAATAATTACAAAGTACTTCTACACACAATTTTATCAATCTCCACAATTTCATGTGATAATTATACAAAAACTCAACATAAATAAAAATAAATAAATAAACTTAATCTCATTGATTTCGTCAATTAGTACAATTAATTTATAAGTTTTTTTTTGGTAAGGAAAAATAAGATGGAAATTAATTTATAAGTTGTAATTCATATAGGATACAAGTTTATGACTTTTTTTTTTTTTTTGGTTTGAAATATAAGTATCATTTATAAGATGACATACAAGAGCTTAAGAGCATTTCCCCTCATTATATAAATAACTAAGAACGCAAAAAAATGGAGTAAGTCTCCATATAGTAGCCAAAATTACATTTGTCTGGGAATGTTTAAAATTTTTGTAAAATGATGCTCGGCCTTTGACAAGCTTACGAATTTTAGTCACAATGATGGGGACATCATTTGATTTGTTTTGGAAACGTCTACAGTTATGGTCCATCCAAATGCAGTATATGATTGCTAAAAAAGTTACTTTGAGAAACCTTGCCACCAAATCCTTGCCTTTGGTAGCTTTGATCATCCATTGGATTTCATAATTCCATTCTCTTAAGTTACAGTGGATTCCGTATTTGTAAGGATAATATATCATATGCTTCCCATTCACGTGCACTGAAAGAATAGATGATCTTGATTTTCCAGATTATCCAAATAGAAATTACAATGAGTTGCTTATATAGGCATCTAACGTGATATGATATTTGCTATTGGGAGTTTGTCTCTACAAACTAGCAATCCAATAAAATTGTGTTTGCTAACCCCACTTATCCATATCAATTGGTACCATCCCACAACCGGTGCCACATTCTTGAGTTCATCATATAACTCTTTGCAATAATATCTCTGTCTAGATATGGCTGGAGCTAAGGTTGGCCTTAGTTTAACAATACCATGCCAACTCCATGCCATACTACCTTTAATTTCAAGCTGCATAATTGGAATGTTTCTACATTTGGTACTATGAACTCACTTACTCCATAAGGAAGATGATGGACAATTTATGAGGCTCCATAACATGCGGCCCAGTAAAACTTTGTTCCATAGATTTAGATTAAGCAACACTAGTCCTCCCTCCCTTTTTGGCAAGCAAACAATTTCCCAAGCAACTTTATGCGATCGATGGCCTTCCATATTTCCACTCCATAAAAATTGTCTAATCTTCTTCTCCACTTCGTATATTGTTTGCTTTGGAAGTAAAAGTCTTTGCATCCAATAAGTACAGATTTGGCCAACTAAAGGCGATCGGCATAGCTGATATGTTGCATTCCCCAACCTTCTATTTTTTGAAAATTTTGTTGGTCAAACTTTTGCAATTTGCATGCGTGAGTCGTTTAGTGACAAGAGGAACACCAAGGCATCTAATTGGAAGGGTGCCTATGGGGAAAGGCATGTGATCCAATATAATACCTTTTTCTAACTCAGTCAATCCAAAGAAAAAGATTTGGCATTTATGTGGGTCAAAATGTAGTCCAGTGAGATTTGCAAAATCATCAAGTGCTTTAATAAGGCAGATAACAGAATCGGCATCCCTATGAGCTAAAAGAAACAAATCATCAGAAAAGCATAAATGAGTGATTTTCTCAGTTTTGTAGCACTAATGATACTTGAAAGAAGATGTAGCCACCTTTTCATAATTCTATTAAGAATCTCTGTAACCAAGACAAACAGATAAGGAGAGAGTGGGTCGCCTTGTCATAGTCCATTGGTGCCAGCAAAGTAGCCAACGTGTTCGCCGTTAAGGTTTATCAAAAACCTCGATGTAGTTATGCATTGGGCTATCATATCAATCAAGTGTGATGGCAAGTTAATGGCTTTTAAAACCCCAAGTACTGCCTCCCATTTTACCATGTCAAAAGCTTTCATGAGGTCAATTTTTATTGCCACACATTTACCTTTGTCACCCTTATGGTGGTTGTGAAGGAGTTCTTGGCAAAGCAAAATATTCTCCGAGATCTATCGACTCGAGATGAAAGCAGTTTGGTTGAGGCCAACAACCGAAGGAAGGAAATAGTTGACTCTTTCTGCAAGTAGCTTTGATATGATCTTATAAAGAACATTGCAGCATGAGATAGGTCTGAAATCCGTCATGTGGGATGGATTCTAGACCTTCGGCACAAGGAATATGAGAGTAGAATTTATAATTTTCAATATCCTTCTTGAAGAGAAAAAGTCCATGATAGCATCCTCTATGTCATGTCCTATGATGGGCTAGGCTTTTTTGTAAAATAAACTATTATATCCATTTAGACCCGGAGCTTTGAAGTCATTGATACCTTTGAGAATTCTAAGTATCTCAGTACATTGAAAGCTTAGCGTAGCCATGAGGTCACTTGCATCTTCAGGGAATAAGGAGACATATCGCTCATAAAGGAACAAGTTTATAACATTTATTGCTGCTATCATATCGATGCATTGCATGGATTTTTGTTGGATAAAGTGTATGGATTCAAATTTATTGATTGTCTTATTGGTTGGGAAAAAGATTTCATCTGACGTTTCTTAGAAAATCTATATTCTTTTCTTTTCTTTTATAGCAAGAACATTCCACCATCAATGCATCTTGGAGAATGTCTTTGCTAGTGAATTTTCTTCTTTAATGTTTTATTTACACTTTGTATAATAATGACAGCCATTTCTATAGACAAGTTATCTTTGGGCTCATAATAACATTACGTGATTTTTTATTTTTGTATGGAGATCACTATAGATAATTGAATAGTTGGAGGATCATGTGATACTGAAGGATAAGTCTCATGTAGTCTCTCAATAAGAAGTAATTAACTATTCAAAGCCCATTTGTTTTGCCCTTTGCTCTTGATGAAATTGCTTTGTAGGACAATCAGCTGAAAATTAAATAGGATATTAAGTAAACATAGAAGTGATTAGTCCTCACGAGGTGATTGCTTGGACAGAACTCCCTGATAAGAGGAAATTTTCTGGTAGTTAATTTTAATGAACTGATCATTGAGTGCTTGTACGTAATGATATTAGGACCGACAAAAGCAGTCGCATCATCATCAACAACTATAAGGCGAACTTGTGGTGCCAAGTTGTACCAAATGAGGAGATTTGACCATTTGACTATGAGTAATTCATCATGTGTGTGAGATTTTCATAAGATCATTACTAATTTAGAATAGTTGGTAGTAATTCTATAAAATTTCGTAAGGTATCAGAGTTGAAGATCTTGAGTTCAAATATTCCAAACCCAATATGCTTCTCCAATTAAATATTTACATGCTTACTATTAGACAAAAAGACTCAACTAAGTTTGAAAAGGAGTGTTTGAATAATTAAATATTAAACCACACATCCATTAACTTTTTAAAATAGTTGGTTGCGGTCCATATGTGTTTGTTGTTTATTTGAAACTGAATCAATTAGCTGTATTTGGGGGCCACACGTTGCTTTTGCATTTTCAGTTGGGGAAAATGAAAATTTTCGGTCCCAATAGGTTGGGATATCCCACTTTAATATCACTATATATTGTTTGATTATAATTCCAGCCCTTATACTGTTATGTGGTGACAATTAAGTCACTTTATCGTAAATACAGGGACAAAATGTGTTATTTGCCTGAATAAACTTAAAGCAAGTTTTTTTCAAAAAAATAATTTTAATTTCTAATGATTTAGTTGGACTTTGAATATTATTTAGTTTTCAATTTTGGTCAATTTTGAGCTTTAAGGTTCAAATTTTGAAAACACCGCAATTCATTAAGTACTTTGGAAAGGACAATAGGAAATTGGAAAATTTTCTTTTACCAAAACATGCCTTAACGTTCTGCGCAAATAATTTTGTTATCACACTCTCCCTTTTTTTTATAAGGATTTTTTAGAAAGTGTCTGGAAACTTGTTAAGCAATAAATAAAGAAATGTGCAACAATAACTTTAATTTCTGATGATTTAGTTGGGTTTTGCAAATTATTTAGTTTTCAATTTTGGTCAATTTTCAGTTTCAATTTTTTTTTTTTTTTGGTCAGTCATATTCTAACTATCATCTTACTCTCAAACTTTTACCTTACCTCTGTGCAAGGCATAGAAGTCAAGCCCACACCTAAAGCTAATTGCGCCCACCCCAACCCCTTGAAAAGATGGGGATTCAAACCCCCATCCCCTTTTTCCACGTAGAAAAAGTGGCCAATGACGCAAAATCCAGTGGTTTTCAGTTTTAATGTTCAAATTTTGAAAACTCGGCAACCAGATTATCTACCAAATGTATTTTCATTAAGAATTTTGAAAAGGAAAATAGAAAATGGGACAATTTTCTTTCACCAAACATGCCCTCACATTTTGAACAAATTATTCTGTTAGCACACTCTCATTTTTTTATAAGGATTTTTTGAAGAGTCTCTGAAAACTTGTTAAGCAATAAATAAAGAAATGTGCAACTTACAATTCATTATCTGTCCATAGTATTGGTTGTGGTTTTGCTTATATTACTTCGAAATTAACACACAAAAGCGAAAATTTTCCAAATTCTCCATCTAGATGAAATCAGAACAACAAAGGAAAGGAGGGTACATACCTGCCAATAGTTCCAAAACCGAACTGTCTTGGATATCCATGGTTAATTCTTTGCTGTTGCGTCTTTCTTGTTGCTCTACGAAAGAACAACGAAAAGTATTATTTGCCCGAATAAACTTAAAGCATTTTTTTCAAAAAGAATAATTTTAATTTCTGATGCTTCAGTTGGACTTTCCAAATTGTTTAGTTTTCAATTTTGGTCAATTTTCAATTTTAAGGTTCAAATTTTGAAAACATGACAACCAGAATATCTACTAAATGTATTTTCATTAAGAATTTTGGAAAGGAAAATACGAAATTGGAAAATTTTCTTTTACTAAACATGCCCTCACATTCTACACAAATTATTCAGTCATCACATTCTCCCTTTTTTATATGGATTTTGTAAAGAGTGTCTGAAAACTTGTTAGGAAATACAAAAAAGATTGTGTCACCTTCAATTGATTATCTGCCCATAGTATTGGTTTTGGTTTTGTTTATAGTACTTCGAAATTAACACACAAAAGCGAAAATTTTCCAAATTCTCCATCGATGGGACAAAATCAGAACAACAAAGGAAAGGAGGGTACGTACCTGCCAATGGTTCCAAAACCGAACTGTCTGGGGGATCTGTGGATGATTCTTTCTCATTGCGTCTTTCTTGTCGTCCTGCGAAAGAACGACATAAAGTATTATTTGCCTGAATAAACCTAAACCATTATTTTTCAAGAAGAATAATTTTAATTTATGATGATTTAGGTTGACTTTTCAAATTATTTAGTTTTTTGGTCAATTTTCAGTTTTAAGGTTCAAATTTTGAAAACTCAGGAACTAGGGGTTTGCATGGCAACGTTTATGTTTCCGGGAGCAGTTTTTGCTTAGAAATATATTTTTTTTGTTTCTGTTACCGGGAACAGTTTCTGAGCATTTGAAGGCGTTTGGCAACTGAAAATTTTTTTTGTTCTGGGAACAGAAATGTGTTTGGTAAAAATTTCCAATCTTTTTATTCTTTTAATTTTCCTTTTTCTTTTTTTTCCCCCCTGTTGGCCGCCGAGCTTGCCGGAGCCTTGCTCGGCCACCGACGAGGCTTGGCCTCTCCCAGATTTGCGAGGCCGAGGCTCGCCGGTGGCGGCCGGGCGAGGCGAGGCTCGTCGGTGGCAGTTGGGCGAGGCTCAGCCTTGCCCAGATCTGCGAGGCCGAGCCTCGTTGGTGGCCGAGCGAGGCTCGCCCGGCTTGGCGCCGCCTGCGTGAGGCTCGCTTGGCCAGGTGCCACTTGGGTGAGGCTCCGGCGAGCTTGCCGGACCTCGCCCTAGCCTAGCAAGGCGCCGGCGAGCTTGCCGGACCTCGCCCTAACCTAGTGAGGCGCCGGCGAGCTTGCCGAACCTCGCCCAGTGGCGGCAATGGGGCAGCTGAGGGGTGGGAGAAGGAAGAGGAAGAGGAAGAAGAAGAAGAAAATGAAAGAGAAAGAAAAAAGGAAAAAAAGAAATGAAAAAAAAGTGTTTCTTGAAATTGTTCCCGGGAACAAGAAACAACTTTTTCTTGTTTCTGATTTCTACTCCAAATCTGTTTCAGGGAACAAATTTATTCCCGGGAACAAAAAATTTATCAAACGCGTTTCTGTTTCTGAAACAAAAAATCTGTTCCCGGAAACAAAAGAATAGAAACAGCTGTTCCCGGAAATGTTACCATGTAGACCCTAGAATACCTATTAAAAAGTATTATTCATTAAGAATTTTGGAAAGGAAAATAGGAAATTGGAAAATTTTCTTTTACCAAACATGCCCTCACATTCGGCACAAATTATTGTGCTATCAGACTCTCCCTTTTTTATAAGGATTTTGCAAAGAGTGTCTGAAAACTTGTTAAGCAATAAATAAAAAAACGTGGCACTTCCAATTCATTATCTGTCCATAGTATTGGTTATGGTTTTGCTTATATTACTCCGAAATTAACACAGAAAAGCAAATATTTTCCAAATTCTCCATCTATGGGATGAAATCAAAAGAACAAAGGAAACAAAGGTATGTACCTGCCAATGGTTCCAAAACTGAACTATCTTGGGTATCGATGGATGATTCTCTACCATTGTGTCTTTCTTGTTGTTCTGCAAAAGAACGATAAAGAGTATTATCTGCCTGAATAAAGCATGTTTTTTCGAAAAGGAATAATTTTAATTTCTGATGATTTAGTTGGACTTTTCAAATTATTTAGTTTTCAGTTTTGGTTATTTTTCAGTTTTAAGGTTCAAATTCTATAAACATGGCAAGCGTAATATCTACCAAATGTATTTTCATTAAGAATTTGGAAAGGAAAATAGAAGAATGGAAAATTTTCTCTTACCAAACATGTCGTCACGTTCCGCACAAATTATTCTATTATCGCACTCTTCTTTTTTTTATAAGAATTTTGTGAAGAGTGTGTAGAAACTTGTTAAGCAATAAAAAAAGAAACGTGCCACTTTTTATTTGTTATCTGTCCATAGTATTGGTCATTGTATCGCTCATATTACTACGTAATTAACACACAAAAGCGAACCTTTTCTAAATTCTCCATCCACGGGATCAAATCAGAACAACAAAGGCAAGGAGGGAATGTACCTGCCAGTGGTTTCAAAACCGAACTATCTCGGGTATCCATGGATGATTCTTTGCCGTTGCGTCTGTCTTGTCATTCTGCAAATTAAAGATCAATAATAATTGAAAGAAGTAACTAGATACCGCGAGTATAATTAGAGCAGTCTGTCATTTGGCGCCATACACTGCCGGGCGATTTGGGACAAAAAAAAGGAAGCGAACAAGTTCAATAGTTGCACTCCAGCTACCAATACTATGCAGTACGTTACCTGGCTTGACACATTTGGTTCCGAAATTTATATATTCAATCAGAAATAGCCACGTGGCATGCTTGTGGACGCGTGCATGGAATTTTTTAAATGAATGAATCAACTTAATGATATCGATTTCATTGATCAATATAATATATTTAGGAAAAATTCCAAATAAGAGCTCGAAATACCTTCATTTTCTCAAATAAAAATTTGAAATGGATCTTATTTTAAATAAAAGCATGAAATATTCAAATAAGGACTTGTAGTGGATCTTATTTCAAATAAGGGTTTGAAGTGGCTATATTTGGTTCAAATAAGGATCTAATTTTCTATCTATTAAGGGCATTTTCGTCATTTGCCTTTTTTTTAAAGTTTTTTCCTTTTTTCTTTCTTTTGGTTTTTTTGCCTTCTTAGTCGATGGCCAATCGACCCTTACCCATGGAGAGGCCACCCTCATGGCCATTGATGAGGGTCACCTCGCAAGCGATAGTGAGGGACGGCCACCCGAGAGGCCACATGGGCCCCAGGTGAGGCCAACCCTTGCCAGATCTAGCGAGGGCCATCTCACCCACGGCCAACGAGGTGACCCTCGCCTTGGGCGTGGTTGCCCACACCAGCCCTTGTTAGTGCCATTAGCCCTTGTTGAAAAAGAAAAGAAAAGAAAAGAATAAAAAATAAGTTAAAACTAAAATTGTATTTAGATGAAAATGCCATTTGACCGGTTGGAATATTTAGCCAATCGGCGGCCGACAAGGTCATGCTCTCATTTGAAATAGCTATGGCCATTTCAAGTCCTTATTTGAAATTTCCATAATCATTTCAGGCCATTATTTGATACAACGTTTCACTTTGAGTTCTTATTTGAAAAAATGAGTGTACTTATTTGGAACTTCCCCATCTATTTATAAGTAACAATTCATATAGAAGACAAAGCTTAATAACATTCCTCGAACCGATTTATTTCATGGAATTTTTTTCTTCATAAAGTATATCGATTAAACTTATTGATAGCCTTAAAAGTTGGAAGAATGAACTGATCTAATTTTTAATACAGTATCCATATTTTTCTTTTCTTCGTTGCAAAAACATTTCGCCATCCACATATCTTGGTCAATGGGTTTGATAGTGAGTTTTATTCTCTAATGTAATCTTTACACTTTGTATAATATGACAAACATATCTATTGGCAACTGGCTGGTCGAGTCCGGTCCATCTTACCCACCCTCCTCACGCTGCTACTGTCTTCTCCGGACTGGTCATGGGCGAACGCCACCTTCAGCCTGACCATGCTCCAACTCCGACAGCTCTAAACTCTCAGTGACAGCTAGGATTGCCGAACGATGGTAACGAGCCTCCATAGCCGTCGGTCACAAAGCATGAAACCCGAAACAAAGTAAACGATGGCAATGGCGATGGACAACCGCGCCCGTAAGGCCAAACATCACAGGAACGAAACAATAGAACGCAGCACATGCGGACGACTTGATTTCGGCCAAAAAAGGAGGACACGAAAACTAGATCTTGTTGAGCCATTTCATCAAGCGGGTGACGTGCGACATAGAAACGTGAGGTCTCTCAGTCAATCAGGACGGGAACCCGCCGGGACTTTCGACAAACAACCGACTAATGCGCAGCAAAAAAATCGGGGCTGGAGCTCGCGTGAGCCGGACGCAAAAAAATGAGGGACGATCGGGGCTGGAGTTCGCGTGAGCCGGACGGCCACGAGCTCCAGCCCGGCATGCCCAAAAACAGGGCAAAAACAAGGCTGGGGGCTTACCGGAGTTTCGACGGCGGGTCGTCGGCCGCGATTCAGGCGCGGTGGCTGATGGTCTCTCCCTCCAACTCTCTTCCTTCGCGCGAACTCTCGATCACGGCTCTCTCTCTCGGATCTCCCTTCCTCCGATTTCACTCTCCAAAATCCCTTCCCAATAAACACCCCCCCTCCTCTTTCCTTTTAATGGCCACCGGCGCTCTGGCATGGCATGCCAGCTACCACTGGCGCCCGACGTCGACATCCCTGTTCTGCTGCTATCAGTACTGTCCCTTCCGTGCCGTCCTTCTCTGCCACAGCCGGGCGTCAGGGACAAAGAAAAGGGGGAAGGAGGGAGAGGAGAAGGCCATCCGTAGAAGATAAATTATTGGAATGAAATACGACAGATACATTTACTTAAATGTTTTCGCAGTCTCCCTACGAGAGTGCCTAAGAACACATCTTAGAAATTTAGCATATGATGATAAGGAGTCTTCCATATTGGTACGCTTATGACGTACTTTAATACCGGTCAAGTTATTCGAGTAGCTTATGATGTATTTGATAATTATTCTTTTTTAGAGAATAATTTTTGATAAGAAATAATTCTTTTTTATTTTAATTTCTAGACCAATTTTCGAGAATTTGAATATATTTGGTAACTTGATTATACTAAATTGACAAGTTTAAGACTTGATTGTACTTTTTTGAAAGTTTTTTTAATTACATTTTCATGATAAATTTTATGACTTCATTATGTTTTTTAACAATTTTAAGACTTAATTGTACTTTAATGACAAAATTTAAAATTTGCATTATACTTATCCCAAAAAGCAAAAGTAAGAGGAATTCAAAACCAAAATTGAATCAAATTGTGTTTTCGATGTGGGTCAAAACATGCCCACATCCCATTTGGTTTGAACCCAAACCGAATCATTGAAATGCCTAATCAACTCATGTAAGTCATTTCTTGAACACTTTCAATGATGGCAAACTGGTTCTATACAATTAATAGGAATAATCAACTGAACCTCACAATTAATTCCAATAATAAATTTGGTATATTAACTCTCTTGTCCATGAAAATCGTTTGCGGAATTGTGATTCAGCATTAGATATCATACATTTACGTGGTATCAAGTTCAGGAAAAAATATTATAGATTTGACAAATATTGCAATTTATCATTGTTAATTCCACTTCACAATGGATCAGTCCATGCTTATATTTGCTACATTATTTTGGTCCCAAGACTATGAGCATAGGAGACTTTCCTTTTCTCACCATCATTGACGTCGGCATAAGTACAGCAAGAGTGCCAAAAGTTGGCACGAAGGGACGCTTAAGTGCCAAAAGTTACAAAAGGTACACTTAAGTGTCACTTTTTTTAAAAAATGGATCACTTAAGTGCCAAGTCACCGGAACCCTGCCGGAAATCCTACGTGGCAATTTTTTATTAATTTTTTTTACCTACGTGGCTCGCTGGAAACTGAATCGGCCAAAAAGTACATTTTGTAACTTTTGGCACTTAAGTGTCCCTTTGTATCAATTTTTGGCACTCCAGAGGTCTGTACCTCCACTGACGTCTATTCCAAGATGATTTGGGACCAAAAATTACGTCAGTAAAAGAGGGCACGTGTTCCATCATAGGAGATACATGGGTCTGTAGATCGTAGGGCAAAAAGAGAGAAAGAAAGCGAAAAAAAAAAATTGAAAAAGAGAAACATAACTCCGATGTAATTGGAGTTGAGCTCTCTGATTATTATTTTATTTTGACGATGACATCACTTAGGACGCTATGCAGCTACTGGGATGATGATACGAACATGGAAGAAAGCCTACAAGCCTAAAATAAAGATGTGTGATTTCATCCGGTGGAGTTATTAACAAGATTAATATCATAAAAATTTTAAAATTGATATACATATGATAAATTTACTTTAAATTAATTTTTTTATCACGAAAAATCTAAAATTGATGTATATGTGACAAATTGATCCTAAACTAATTTTTTTGACCGCCAAAAAACCTAAAACAATACATTTATGACAAATAGACAATCCGTTAAATCATACTAATATTACAAAATCGATACAGCTATGACAACCAAAAAGTAAAATCTCAAACTGATACATCAGTCAATTGTCAAGTATTATCCAACTTAATAATTTGATAATAAATTTAACGGAAACTAACATATAATAAATTTATTACAAATGTATTGGTTTAGAGTAAATTTGTCAAAGTTGTACTAGTTTGAGGGGATAAGTATATTTGAAATCCTAAACTTGTTAACAAAGTGTAATTTAGTGGTAAAAAATTTAAAAAGTGCGATTAAGTCCTAAACTTATTACAAAAGTGCAATTGAGTTCTCAAATTTTTAAAAAATGCAATCAGATCTTAAAACTTGTCAAATTGATCAAATCAAATTTTTTTGTTGATAAAGTTTTTGGATTTGATTTCACTTTTGTGATAAGTTTTAATATTCCATTGTAGTTTTTAAAAGTTTTAGAACTCTATTACACTTTCTGACAAGTTTTAAAACTTAATTATATTTTTTGAAAGTTTTAGAACTTAACTGAATTTTTATAACTAGTTTTAAGACTTTTAGTGCTTTTATCCCGCAGTTTGAGGGTTTTTTATGGTAAAAAAATTAGTTTTAGTAAATTTATCATACGTGCATTAATTTAGGATTTTTTGAGATATTAATCCTTATTAATAACAGAGGGTTGATTTTGAATTTAAAACAAAAAATAGGAGCCCCCGCGAGGCACGATGGATCAGGCTTGCACGATGGAGGCACCTCGGAACATTCTTAACCAAAAGATGGCTACTTAAAAATATCAAAATCAGTTAATAAGGATAAAAACAAAATTGTGCCCACTGTGTATTTAAAAATCTATTTCACAGCTCATTTTCTGAGAACGCGATTATTAATCCGCACGTTCAATATGGGCTAAACCTAAACCAAATCCGAATGATTTTGATAACAACCGCACATGATTGATTTGATGCCGAGTTGCTTTTATTTTTTATTTGATCCTGCAATGTAAGTTGATTGAGTTGTTTTAAATTTAGTTTATTGAAAGAATCATGGATCATTGTTTCTCTTGTACATGTATCTGTATCTCTACCTATGCATGGTATCGAAGAGGAAATTTGCAAATTCTTTTTTGCTGTCATTTGTCTTCAAAGCATCAAAACTCGACAAGAGCACACAGGCCTCTTCCCTACAGGCGACAACAATGGTTTTTGCTCCCAAATATCCTTTTCCCTCAAATCTCAACAGGGTTAAGCTTGTCAAATTAAAGCTAAATGACAACAACTATCTTCTCTGGGAGACTAAGTCTTGTCCTTTGTTGAAATTCAAGATATTCAAGGTTTCCCACTAGCAAAGAGCCGCTCCACTAAAACTTGATCAAGAAAAGGGCAGTAGATTACTAGTTCTGATTGGGTTCGGACAGATCGACTCACCGAATCTTAGGTCATTATTAGCCTCTGTGAAGAAGTTCTTGGACTTGCGGTGGGGCTTAAGACAGGTTCACAGGTAGGGAAGGCTCTCACAGAACATTACACTCAAATCTCTATCGTTCTGGAATTTGACCTCCTTGCAGAATTGCAACTTATTGAAAAAGGGACTAAATCCCTAGCTGTCTATCTTAGAGGATTCAAGACCATCTGTAATCAGTTAATTGCTGTTGGTCAACCTATTTCGGATGCAAATGAAGTTTTCAGGTTGCTCGAAAGGCCTTGGAAACAACCACGCGTCTTTCAAGACCAACATGCTTCGACCACCCCCTTCGTCACGTGCAAAAATTGTTCCCCAGATTCAAAGTTATGAGTAACGTGACAAAAGAAGCATGACACACGAGGTCTTGCCATCGGACCGCAATCATTGCAAGTTGTATACCGTCAGAAACAATGTTACTTCTATCAACAAACAATGTTATTTCTGTCAAATTAGGAAAATTGCTAAATTGCCATTTCATTCTTCAGTTTTCAATGCTCCCATGTTTTGGATGAGATACATTGTAATATATGAGGACTGACCCTGTTTCTTCGTCACAAGAGTTTTGGTATTATGTGGAGTTTATTGATGATTTTTCACCAATTTTTTTGGTTATATCCACTGAACAAGAAAATTTGGTTTTTATGAAATATTTTTTTCATTTCCAAAAATGGTGAAAAATCAATTCGAGCAAAAAATCAAGATTTTAAAATCAGATGGAGGTGGATAATTCCTAATCGTAGTCTACTTGAATACACGATAGATGCGGCCAAAGTTAGAGACCTGAGGTCAACAAAAAGAATTCACATCTTCACTTTAAAAAAAGAAAAAAGTAAACAGGAACTTGCTCCCTCAGACTACTTTTAAGTAAAAGATGGTTGCTTAAAATCGTAACAAGCAAGTGGAGACTCTTGTCAGAGAGAAGTCAATTCAGAAGGCAATAACAATTTTTGTTGTTATTCAAGTCCAGGGAACACTAGCATATTAAAATAAGAAATTCAGTCAAGTAGAGTGCCCTCAATAAATGAACTACTATTGGCTGCTATCGTAGGTGGAAACATCTCTAGAAGAGGATAAGTTGATGAACACGACCTCAATCTGCTTCACTAAGTGCTTATGACCCTCTAACAGATCCCAATTTTTTTATTATAAAAAGTAAGTAAAGATAATTACTTATCCTTCGTACCATTGTTAAACAAAAGATGGTTGCTTAGAATCTTAACAAGCAAGCGGAGACTCTAACCAGAGAGAAGTCAATAAAGAAGTCAACAACAACTTTTGTTATTATTTAAGCCTAGGGATCATAATTTCCCTTGACCATTGAGCGTAGGATGCGCCGGACACAGCGACTCAACAGGCAATAAATATTGAAGTCAACATCATAGCCACGTGACACAAGGCACGAGAAAAGGACGAACGATGTGCTATGGCAACTCAGTACAAATTGCAACTCAAGACTTCAATATACAGCCATCACCCAACTGAGTATGAATATTTACATCTTCACAAAACCATGTGAACATGTGCATGCACCCTCGTATCATTCTTAACCAAAAGATGATTATTCAGAACTGAATAAGTTCTTAAATTATTTCGTTTGAATTATAAGACGTATATACCTATCATGATAAAGAAAAATATACAATATGGAACGAAGGGTGCAAGATGTGCAAGTCAAACTGTTAAAAATATGTCTTGAGTTTGAACCAAAAGCAAAAGATTGATTTGTTTCATAATCTTAGTAGGTGTAGGTTTATTAATTTTATATCTTTATGCATTTTTTCCTACTCCAAGTAGGAGTGACTTTCAAGAATTGGAAAGTCCTCAAGTCCACTATATATATGACCATGCATGAAGAAAAAATGGGTCGTTGTTGATTCAAGAGGTCTTGAAACGCCGATTCGTCATTAAATGCTTGGGAGAAGATTTCTCAATTGATTTTGTTCGAGCAATTACGCCAAGAAGATTCAAGTGTTTGTAACTGATTAAATTCTTGTGGTAAGAATTTGTGTATAATTCCCTTGTAAGATTGAGAGATTATTTTAAGAGAAATTGTGGGGCTAAACACTGCGTGAGTTATTTGGTGTAATTGGGGCTTGGGAAACACTGAGAGTATTTGAGTGACTCGAGTGTGTAATCTCCGTTGTATCGCTTGTCCTATAGTAGATTTTGTCTCTACTCTCTCCGTGAACGTAAGTCTCTACGATTGAACCACATAAATCTGGTGTCCAATTTATTTTCTTTATTCTATCTATTTTATTGTTCGATCACTCGCCCTTTCCGCAACAATTGGTATCAGAGTTAGGCTTGGCTGAGCTAAAGCGAATCAATGGCGACAAAAGAAGTAAAAGTGAAAATCGAAAGATTTGATGGGAAGGATTTTGGTTTCTGGAAGATGTAGATTGAAGATTATCTCTATCCTCTATCGAGCGAGAAAATAGAGACGATGAAGAAAGCTGATTGGGATTTGTTGGATAGATGAGCTATGGATGTTATTTGACTAACATTGGCTCATAATATTGCGTTTAACATCGTGAAGGAGACTACCACTGTGGGTTTGATGAAAGCCCTATCGGATATGTACGAGAAGATCAATAAGGTCTATTTGATGCGGTGCCTGTTTAACTTAAAGATAAGCGAAGGCGCCTCAGTTATAGATCATATCAATGAATTCAATGTGATTGTTAGACAACCGAGTTCAATTGATATTGACTTTAAAGATGAGGTATGTGCTTTGATTATATTATCCTCATTGCTTGATAGTTGGATTACTACTACTGCTGTTGTTAGTAATTCATTTGGGTTAACAAGCTTAACGTTTGATAGGGTTCGAGATTTAATTCTAAATGATGATATTCATAGAAGAGAATCTGATGAACCCGTATCTACTACTTTAGTAGGTGAAAATAGAAGAAGAACTAGTACATGTGGTAGTAGGAACATGAACAAACGAAACCTGTCCAGGACTGATGGTGCAGTTTGTTGGAACTATGGCAAGAGGGGGTATCTTCGAAAAAATTGCTTTAAGTTGAAAAATGATAAGGGTAAGGAAATTTTAGTTGATACTGCAGATGATGTTGCAACTATAGCTATTGATAATTCGGATAGTGTCGATTATGTCTTGTTTGTCACTGATTATTTATCGTTTGATGGATGGATTATGGATTCTGGTTATTCTTTTCATGCTACACCAAATAGAAACTGGTTTACTACTTATCAGTGCACGAATGATAGTAAAGTGCAGTTGGGGAACAACATTGAATGTGATGTTGTAGGTGTTGGCGATATTAAAATCAGAATGCATAATGGTATTGTGAGGACATTGACTGGAGTGAGGCATGTTCCAGAATTGAAGAATAACTTAATTTCCTTGAGTGCCTTGGATTCAGCTGGGTGTCATTATTTTTCAGAATGTGGAGTTCTGAAAGTTGTTCGAGGTGCTTTAGTGATAATGAAAGGAACCAAGCACAATGGCCTGTATGAGTTTCAAGGTGAAACAATGATAGATTTCTCTACGGAGACATCATATGCATTAGTTTGAGAGTCTGAATTGTGGCATATGTGTTTGGGGCACAATGACGAGAGAAGCCTGAAGGTTTTAAGTGAAAGAAATCTGCTATGTGGTTATATTGCTAACGAATTGAATGTAATCAGGTGCTGCGATTAAGATCAATGGCAGAAAGTGCATTTCAGTATGATAGTCAAAGAAACCATGGAAATTGTAGAGTTATTTCACTTGAATGTTCATAGGTTGTCGTGGTTTCCTTCTAGGAAGAGTGCTAGATATATGTTAACAGTTGTTGATGACTACTCAATGTAGACGTGGGTGTTTGTGCTTAGGTACAAATCTAATGCTATTGTAAGAATCATGCAATTGAGAGCTTTGATCGAAAATGAGACTGGTACGATGATTAAGCAGGTTCAGATTGACAGTAGTATGGAGTTTTATTCGAAATTGTTAAATGAATTATGCATGAAGGAAGGCATAGTGAAACACTGCACTACTGCCAATGAACTACAGTATGTTTGCAGAATTGTTGAGCAAAATATTACTAGAGATGGCTCATAAAATGATCTCTAGTGTTGATATGGCTAGGAGATTCCTAGCGGATGCGCTTAGTACAACGAGCTATTTGATGAATAGATCCCCATCGATTGCAATTAAACATCGGACTCCCAAAAAAGTATGGTTAGATAATGTTGCTGATAATTCTATTCTTAGAATATTTGGTTGCCCGTGTTGTGTTTGAGCGAGTGATAGTAAGCTCGATGGAAGGGTAAGAAAGTGCATATCCCTAGGCTATGCATAAGGTGAGCGAGGTTATCGGTTATGGTGCTCGGAGTTAAATTCACCTATTATCAGTAGAGAAGTTACGTTTGACGAGTCTTCAGTACTTCTGATTAGGAGTGGTAATAGCAATGTTTATATGGATCTGAACGGTGTTCAGCTTGAGGTGGAGTTGCAATCAGAAACTCCTGAGGTTGCGGGTACTAATGTAGTAATAAATACAGAGGAGTTTGTAAAGCTAACAGTTGCTGTAACTGCTGATATTGACAATGTACGTATTCGATCTCTTAATAGATATGGATGTGACAATAGCTTTACTTTATCTGTGGTTAAGGAGATTATGTCGAGAAATCCTTGTGTAGCAGTTAAAGGTGCATGTGGAGTTGGTGTTCTTATGAGGTCCTCGATTATGATGAAGTTCAAGCGGGACTTGGACTTAGATGATATTTGTGGCGATTGAGCCCATTAAGGGCTATGGGGGAGAAGCGGCAGAGTTCGAATTTTGAAATGATTGTCACTTGGCTTAAACGTCGAGCCAATGTGGAGATTGTTGAAAATATGTATAGAGTTTGAGCCCAAAGCAAAAGTTTGATTTGTTTCATAATTCTAGTAGGTGTAGATTTCCTAATTTTTTATCTTTATGTATTCTTTCCTACTCCAAGTAGGAGTGACTTTTAAGAATCGGAAAGTCCTTAAGTCCACTATATATATGGCTATGCGTGGAGAAGAATTGGGCGTTGTTGATTCAAGAGGTCTTAAAACGCCGATTCGTTATCGAGTGCTTGGGAGAAGATTTATCCATTGATTTCGTTCTAGCAATTACACCAAGAAGATTCAAGTGTTTGTAGCCGATTAAATTCTTGTGATAAGAATTATGTATAATTCATTTGTAAAATTGAGAGATTATTTCAAGAGGAATTGTGGGGCTAAAACTGCGTGAATTATTTGGTGTAAGTGGGGCTTGGGAAACATTGAAAGTATTTGAGTGACTCGAATGTGTAATTTCTGTTGTATCGCTTGCTCTATAGTGGAATTCGTCGCTACTCTTCCCGTGGACGTAGGTTTCTATGACCGAACCACGTAAATCTAATGTCTAATTTATTTTCTTTATTCTGTTTATTTTATTGTTCGATTGCTCGCCTTTTCCGCAACACAAACTGCACTCACGTTGATATGCTAGTATAATTTCTTTAAATTAGCTCGTCACACCCCCCCCCCCCCCCAAGAGACTTCGTGAGCATCTAGGTTATTGTAAGCTTTCCGATTGGACATCATTTGCTTGACATCTGCCATGTCCAACAACATAGCACCTTAAGGAAAACACATGGCGAAATCAAAACCCACGGATCCGAACTGAACAAAACTTATACCTAACAACTGAGTCAGAGCTTTCGTATGGCATGAGAGTTGCAAGAATCAAAAAATGATTAGAAAGGACTTGCATTTGAAATTTATGAACTTCTAGTCAAACAACCAATCAATGGCAATACCTCATAGCTTTTAATGCGCATCGAGAGATGTTGAAGAAAAATGTTACGTGCACCAAGTGAATGTGAGCCATCTCGCATGCATCATTAGGTTAAGTAGTCCCACATAGAACCCACTTGATCTAATAGTGGATGTGAGAGAGGTTCATATGGTCCAGATACAGCCAATACTTTCTCATTGTAGAAGTGACTGCCGACAAGATTCTAGTATACTTAAAAAAGAAATAAGCCCGAAGCGGGCTCCAAAATAGAATTTACATGCAACTCACATGACAATCCTCCTTAATTTATTTATGCATAGAAAAGTTGTGTTGATAAATTGGTCCATTTGGCATCATAGAATACAAGATGGATGTATTGGATGTGTTGGCATGATACGCCATTACTAAGCAATGCTTTGGTTGATGGCAAACACATGGCATGACCAGAGCCATCATTATATAGATGCCTCCTAAAAATGTTTTTTGTGAAATTAATTGAGCCTTATTATCTCTATTTGTACATTTTCATTTTCATTTACACTTATATATAATTCATATAAAACAACAGACATGATAAAATATAAAAATATTTGACTTTATTACTTGCGATTCACCATGCAGTTAGTAAAATATGGAAAAATGACTTAATTTCATATCTCATATTTTCAATCTTATCCAAATTAAAAATGCAAACTACCAAGCTCTAAAAAGACCAAAACCCTAGACAAATCTAATGCTAACACTGTCTCGACATAAATGACTCAAGAAGCAAGATACAATGCCTAGGGGTCTACAAAGCAAATAGAAATACAGAAAGAACCCTTCCTGATCGGCTCTTAATAATTATTCCATAAATTCCTCTAGAATATTCAAATTTGACGGAACTTAACTCATTTGGAATTGGAAGCCTAGTGCTTTAAATTCATATATTATTTTGACTGTATTGAAGCACGGAGTCATCATCAAACTTGGAAAAAAGGGACCCTTGAAATCCAACACATAATGCCAAATTGCTAAGAGGTTAGGCGACTAGAAAACAAAGAAAGAAAAATAATACAAAATGATTATAATTTTAGTCTATTATACAATGTTATTCTTGAACTTTTAATTTATTTAATGTGGCTTTTGAATTTTAGTCCAATATGTATGTTTCATTGAACATTTAACTTTTTCAACATGGTCTTTAATATTCAATGTGATCTCTAAACTTTTAAACATTTTCTATCTAAAGAATAATGAGCATTTGCTAATAGTTCAAGAATCATATTAAACAAATTAAAAGTTTAGAAACGACATTACACATTGGATTATAGTGCAGAGACTATATTGAAAAAATTAAAAGTTTAGAGATGACATTATGAGAGAAAACAAGGAAGGCGAGCCAAGATTGAATAGGGATGGGAAAAAATGAAATTTTTTGTATTTATGTATGTTCATTCATTGTACAAAAGACTTGTAATTAAAGTACAAAGGTGTACAATAAAATGGAAATAATATCTCTCGCAATATCATATCCAATAGAAATTGATCTTGATTGATATAGTGCATCAATCTCAAACTCAAATATCTTGAGCATATCTTCCAACACATTGTACATTAAACCAAAATTTAATGATCGTGTATGTCATCGTCCAAAAGAAAAAGAATACCTCTAAGCAATTTGGCATTAGTATTGGCTAAATTTTAATCTCCTTGAGATGGATCTTTGTCAGTTTATTGAAATTCTCTATAATTTATCCATTTGTTCTAGCTCATGTTTGTGGCTTTTATGAATAGGCTTGGGAAAGCCCGATTGCCCTTGACGGGACAACCAACCGATACGAGGGGAAACAAGTGTTAGAATATTTTTTGGAAGAGCACCTCAGATTGTTTGAGAATGGAGAAAAGTGGGCTAAGGAAACAGCAAGTTAATGTATTCTCGTCCCAAATATAATTGCGATAGTGTTACTTGCTGCTGCTTTCACTGTGCCTTGAGGCAATGACAAAAGTACTGGAGTCCCATTGCTATTAGGAAAGGACTCTCTTCTGGTTTTTGCAATTTCAGATGGAGGTCCATTCTCTTCCGTTGTGGCCATTTTACAATTCCTAGCCATCTCAACTTCATGGTACAGAGCTGGAAGATTTTCTTGAATCCATACCTAAGAAGATCGTACTGGGCCTTTCTTTTTTCTTCGTCTCCTTGGCTTTCTTGTTGGTGGCCTTGTGCAGGTCGAGAGGCTGGAGTGGGTTTTCATTCCCAATGCTTTGCTGGCCTCCCTTCCTGTGGCTTCATTTGCAGCAGTACGGCATCTCCTGCTATTCAAAATGGTTTAAATCCAGTTGCGGACCTAGCATCTCTCGTCTCGAGGGAAATTGAGTGCGAGGCGTAATTATTGGAGGAGATCACATGATTGACGAATTTGATCTGACGGCATGGGTCTTCATTATAGTTGGTTGTAGTTGGGCCAATGCAATACTTATTGTATTTCCTCAACATACGCGAACAATTACTATGCAAAACTATGTTTCACTACCTTGTTACGAAAGCAAATGATTCGATCAACTTAACATTTGAGCTTCTAGATATTTCATAATAAAATCTATAAATGCATAAACAATTACTTTAAACATTTAGTACAAAAATATGTTCCATCATAGAATATACATTTTTGCAATACTAATTTATTTTAGTTTTAATTTCTTATAATTTATATGCAGGAAGTTTTTCCGCCCACTAAATATTCTCCAGGTATTTCAAAATAGAATCTAAACGTTATATAAAGAATTATCTTAAATATTTATTACCGAAGTATGCAAAATCATGAAAAAAAAAGATCTTTTTAAACATTTATTTTCCTTTTGTAGCTTGGATGCATGAATTGGTTCCATCAACTTAAAAATGTAGCCTCATTTTTCTTTTACAAAAGTCAGCCTTATTTATTTATTGGTACTTCAAAATAAAACCTATGTATACATAAGAATTATTTTAAATGATTTATTATGAAAACACGCTCAATCATGGAATATAACTTTCATCGTTGAAATTTTTTTTCAAACATTATTTTTCTACGGAGGTGCTCTCAAGATGGACAATTTGATAATAAAAAGAATCTATATAAAAAGAATCCCAGTGATAAGAATTATTTACCAAATATAGTACTTTATTCTTATGAACTATGCATTATACTAGATAGAAGACTTTGTTCGCATTAACTGGGAAATGGATGAAATTATACCTGCCATAAGTCTTTGATCATTTATTTGGTTATATATAGATCTAGGTGTGCAAAAGAATCAGGAATCGCCCAGATTGCCCGAAACTATATTGAACCAACCCAGAATCGGCGGTTCCCATGAGGACCGGTCCAGTTCCTGGTTCTAAATAATGGGAACCAGTGAGTACCAGTCTGGTTCCCGGTTCCAAGAATGGAACCACCCCCGAACCGAACCGATACACTCATATATATTTTAAAATTTTTGTCTCTCTCCTCTCTCTCTCCCCACTTTATCTCTACTTTTCTCTCTCTCTTCAATTATGACACTCTCTCTTCTCTTTTTTTTGTCCCTTACACAATCAATACCATCTTTAAATATTCATAGCAATTTCTTCACTCTTGCTAAGTTGGGTTCAAGAATCTTCAAAGAAATTATCTATCATTATTTTTTTGTTCTCTATTCTTGATTTTTTTCTATACTTCACCATTTGTATCTTTTATCTTTCACTACCTCGTTGAATCGAGTTACCTCGAACTATGTTTGCGTCAATTCTCTCTCTACAAAGACGTGGATCTTCTCTCCACCATCTTTGTTGTCTCATCCCACCTCTTGCTCTCCCTCTCTCCCCTCGCCCTCCTTCGCTCCACCTCATCGTCACCGAACCATCTTTGTCCTCTCCCACCACTGGTCCACCCTAGCCGACAATCCATGCCCACCCTTCCCCTCCTTCGCCCCTCCCTACCGCTTCACCTCTCTTGGCCGGTTCCATGGACCCACCCAGGAACCAGACCAGACCGTCCAGGAGGGTCCATGCAACTAACGGACGGTTCTTGGTTCCAATTTTTCGAAACCGGTCTTTAGCGGGTGATTCTCGATTCTGGGGTGGGAACTGCCCATCTGGACCATGCACATCCCTATGTAGATCTTTCCTAATATAATTCGCACGCACGCACGCACACACAAAAGCAATTAATTAATATTTATTACCAAAATATGCACATTTTATTTTTCTATATGTAACTAAGATGCGGGAATTATGTTCCACCAACTCAAAAATCCAACTTTGTTCTGATATGATTATTCAAAATAAAATCTATGCATACCTAATCAGTTATCACCAAAATATGGACAATCATGGAATATAACTTTTTAAACATTTAACGTTCCTTTATAGGTGTTCTAGAGCTGAATTGTTTAATAATCAAATTAATATATATGTAAAGAACATCGATGACAGACACGATATACCATATGTATAAATTGATTTTTGTGAGCTTTAAAATTGGAATTATATGAGATATAGGACTTTGTCACTTGGAATTATACTTGTAATAGATTTTTTACCGTACATCTTATTACATATAGATGTTTCCAAGCAGAATCCATATACACATAAACAATTCAATAGCATCTGCATATACGTAAATGATTTCTTTAAGCATTTATTTCTTGCAAATTGATAGAAATTTATTCTCAAAATATAATAATGAAAGACGTTGAATTAGATATTTGCTTAAATTAGAAATCTGCTAGTATTAGAAGTTGCGAAACTAACTATCAAAAGTAAATCAATAAATAAAGCTTGCATATGAGCGTATTGAATGAACCAACCTCAGGCGAGTTTTGCCCCCTTTTATATATGTAGACAAATTAATAGATACTAAATTTGCGTTGACAGTTTTATGCAAGTATAATTTCTTTGAATAAGTTTATCTCACCCCTAAACTTCGTGAGTACCAAGGTTTATTGTACGCTTAAGACGTCATTCGCCCAAAAGG
>MU090156.1:0-41512 GCA_014858505.1 Corymbia citriodora subsp. variegata
TGTGCTCAGATGACAGTGAATCAAGCCTACATGGATCTAATCTGCGATGCTAACCATGGTTATAAGAGCCTCTGTTTGCAATCATTTGTTTAGTACTTAGATGTGAGAATTGATTGATTTATATTATCTTTTTATCATATCTTTAGATCACAATTTTTGATATACCGCCTCTTTTTTGGCAGAATAATGCTGAGGATATTAAGTCCTAGTATTGAAATTGGTTTTACTAAGTCGCGTGCCAGATAGATTCGTGTTAGGTATTTGTGACCTAGTTATGCATTATACTTGCATTTTTCCTCTTCAATTCAGTTTTGTATACTATTCTTAGTCCCTTGTACGTGCTCCTTTTTTGGTAGTGCATTGGTAGCTCTTTGGATCCAAAGTTTCTCTTGAACTTTTTCAATCTTGACTTTCAGTAGTGGCAGCACCCTTTTGTCATGATGATGTTACTCGCAAAAGGAATTACAACTGTGAGTTAATAGTGTTTTTGCCCATGTAGATGATGGTTATGCTGATTAAAGCACAAAATCTTACGTGAGATGTTGATGTTGGTACTTGAAACCATATGATTAGATAACATTTGATGGAATAAAGGGTAATTGAAATAACTTACCATCCTCAGAAAAGTGTAAGTTTCCTTTTATAGATTATATAGTTCACCATAGGACATCAAGGGAGTGCAACCCATATACAAGAGGAGCCCAAAAAACTAAAGCCATATACAAAACAACTCCCAAAACCTAAGGGGAGCTCAAATACCAGATAAGTCATTGAGTGACCAACCAAGGCATTTACATCCATATGCAAGTTTGGGGCATCCTGCTTGCATGAATTGGATAGCAGACTAGGCTCCATTTCTTTATTGAATTTTCCAGTATAACTTTTATTTGTCAGACTCTAGAGTACGATGTTTGGTTCAAACACATTTTGCAGAAGGTGAAGATGGCTTGTAATGACCATTTACTGTGTAAAGCATTTTCTTTCGTAAACTTTTAACTTTGATGCTTCCAGCAAGTAACTTATGTGGAGTGTGTCAGTTTTCTTAATAAGAGATGATATTTGACATATGGGGTTAAGTAATTGAAGTATTGTTATTTACTTAGCAGCCTGCTGTAGAAATTATTGGCTTTAGAATGGATGAGCTCAGGGGTCTTTCAAGATGGTGTTCTCTTTATCTAGGTATTGGTTTGGATGAGACACTGGTGGATAATGCGGTAGGAAAGGCTGAAATGCTGCTTGTACAGGTTGAGCAATTCATAAGGGTGCTCTCATCTGTTGTGAAACTAGTATGCCTGTTACAATCTTTCTTGTGATCTCTCTACCTTTCTTGATATCTTCTGTTTGCAACTATTGTAATATCTTCCCTATCTCTTGTCAAGTATGGTATCATGTCTTTAGTGACTAAATTACTAAATTTTAGACATTAAGTTGAACTATTTGTAGATAAGACACGATATGGGTGCTTAGAATGACATATACATGTAAGTCAAATAGCATTTAATTATATGAAAAATGAGCTTGTTATAAAGGAGTCATTGTTAGACGGTGGGCCTTTACACATAACTTGAACCTGTTCAACAAAGGTCCATTTAAACTGTTGAGTTCGTTACAAAATACTGACAATAACATATTGTTGTTTTGTTGATATCATCATGCTTTTGAAGGAGCAAAAAAGAGAAACTGCACAACTTTTTCATATCTTTGCTTCCCATGCCTCACACAACTTGGGGTTTGTTTGTACCCTTTCAATTCTCAAATGCTACCCTGAAGAAATGCAATCTTACTTGTTTCAAAACAAAAAAAATTATAGTGTGACCGCTAAAATCTGGAGCAAGATCAGAATATTGGTAGGATCCTATGTAATTCTCAAGCTTGTGGCATGCTTGTGGTATTTGCCTTGGGGATCGAAAGCATTTTGTATTGATTAATAATGTGCATGTTGCTGTAGCTATTGCTTTCGTCTCTCTACCAGTATGCAAATTTCGTAGGCTAGCTTCTGAAACGTCTGAAGCGATTGATGTCAGAGCCAAGTGATCAACTTTTAACATACAATCTGACTTTTGTCAATCAGGGTCCTTCCTTATGGTGAATTTCTATATACTCTTGTGAATTTCGATGGTGCACCTGTTGTTCTGTTCTTGAAGTTTCTATATGATCAAGATCCTGCTGTGCATCTTCTATATCTTTCTGAGGCTGATGAAGAAATTGCCATTGATCTGTGAGTGATTTTCTCTAACTTGTTCTAGTTGCTAATTATACTTTACAATATGGCACTTGGAACCCCAGAATCTTTAGTTGTTAGTTGTTCATACCTGATGGAGGTACCAAGTGGAATGTTTGGCATCACCATCTATAAAAAGCTTCCCGTAGAAGTTCCTTGTGTATTTATATCTTGAGGGTTAAAGTTTTTCCAGTCATTTCAGTTCACATAAGCTTTTACTTGGGCTGAGTTGTGACATGTCATTATTGTTGATAGAATGGCTAACCATTGACTAATAAAATTTTTTCTCTCGTGAATTATCTATGAGTTTTGGTCCTCCTTGGTTTTCCTAATGAATTTCATTCAGCCAATGAAAAAAGGGTTAACCTGGCCCTAGTTATAAAATCATATGTATCATCTAGAGACATGAAGTGAGACTGGATTCATAATTAGACATAAGATGACCTTATAAATCAAAGGGTGGTAGGTCATCTCTTCATCCTTTGTACCTGAAATTTGGTGAGGTGGTGGCTTGGATACTGCAAGGTGTGGTCAGCTTAGTATTGCCTTCATGTACTCTAGCAGCTAATTTTGTTGACCTTTGCTAGGTTGTGCAATCCATCTATGTAGCAGAGAATTAGAATAGAAGGGGGTAATGGAAATTGGTCATGCTTTAAATGTCAGAATGATGTGCTGTCAAGCCAGTATTATTTTCATGTGCTTTAGCAGCTGACTCATGCTTTAAGGCAATGTGACCAAATTAGTTGCCAAAACTGAGGATTTGAAATTTTAAATGACTCCTGGTTTGGGGTTTAGTTCTTCATTTCAAGTCTATCTTGCCATCATCTTCATCTATATTCATTTTTTAATTAACGGATACCCACCAAAGCACGAAAGCTAGGATCTTTCCCACAATAATACCTGCAGGTTCTCCCAATTCTGTTCCATGACTGGAACATGAAATACTTAAGAGCATTTCCAGTAGATGAGGTTGACTCGAGTTAGGGTGAGTTGCTGGGCTTCAACTATGGTTATTGTTGGTCCAGCACTATTTTAAGTAACCACATGGTAACAAGGGTTGAAATTGACATGTCGATCTTGTTTCTCATTGGATTGGAAGGTCTCACATTCCAAAATATCAAATGCAATTCCTTGTGCTTTCCTGCCTTGATATATTTTGTCAGGTTAGTAAAATGTCTTCCGTCATTGTTGTCTCACAGAAACAATACAGAGAGTCAGAAAATTAGTGCAGTTTGGAGGAGTAGGGAACGCCGAATATTTTCAAAGGACACTTGTGAAGGAATTTGAACAGATGGAACGCAGGTATTAGCAAAAGAACTAGAAAGTTGAAATGTAATAGAATTTTGTTCGTGTATAGGAGTTCTTACTTGAATGTATTGTCTATAGCCCTTTCATTGTAAATTCTTCACATTAATGATTTATCTACTTTTTCCATTCATAAATGTTCTTACACATGCTAGCAGTGGAGTAAAATATGAACTACGGGATAAATCATTGCTGTTATCTGTTGTTTGAAGTGATGGCTTTTCCCCTCTTCAAGCCTGGTCCTCATTTTGCCGATATGTGTACCAAATGTGAAATTCTGGTTCTCTTTGTATGCATAATAGGAGTTTGAGCATGATTACCTGGGTTCAAAATCGATTTATATTGCATTGCAATCCTTTAATTAAAAGCTTGCACTTTCGGTTTTACCCAGCTCATCAATTATTTGAGATGAAATATTCATTTCACGTTTGGTTGATTTAGGACTTCTGCTAATGGGGTGTGTAGATATTTCTATCCATAGGCCTATTACCATAAAGTTGTAGCTATATTTTTCATCCTTGCCTGAGTGGCCAAAACCTTGAGACTATAATGAGAGAGAGAGAGAGAGAGAGAGAGAGAGAGAGAGAGAGAAGGCAAGCTTACATCCGTTGCCATCAAAAGAATGAGCTGCAAACCCAGCGATCTTCACGCGCTTCGGATGTCCAGCCAAGCACGTGAAGTTTTGCAGTGGGCAAAATTCCTCTGCCTCGCAGATAAGAGGAGTGGCTGGATCAAACATGCCCTGCACATTTATTGATAACAAGACTTGGTGATCCGTCCAAAGCGCGGATGAAGATAAAAATAAACACGAATGCCGTTCGCTGCTCGACTAGAGAATGATTCTATATGTTCAAGTTTGATATGCTATCGTCACAAATTGGAAAATAAAAGATAAATGGCATGTGGAAAGGGTTTGGATTTTGGGTGGTGATGGCAAAAGACATGGTCAAAGTATTTCTATCTGGCTGAGTGTCTGGAGCTCGGGTGACGATGGCAAACGGCTTGGTCAAGTCCGAGCTTGGCCCGTCGTCTCGACATCTTAAGCAAGCGTGAAGGTTCAATCTAGTAAGATGCAGATTTGAATAATTTATTAGCTTATTTTTTTTTAATTCAAAGTAAATGAGGATTAACGATCACATTGCTTTTTTCAAATTATAATTTCAACAACTAAACACACCACCGCATTCGCATCAATGTGATGTCCCATGAGTCCAACGTTTCCATGCCAGCTTTGCTGGAACACAGCAAAGCCTCCTCGTGTCGGCCACTTCGTTTTGTTGCGGCGCGCGCTGAACGAGATTACCATTGAACGGGCCCGAATCAAAACGATACCGTTCGGTAGCAAACTTGAACACGACATGCCATACATGACATTATTTATAAATTAACGTGAATTAAGGTTTCTTCGTTCCACGAAAAATGAACAAATTATAAAATATATTCTTAAAAATGATTATTTGTTTTGTTTGAAATAATTGATCAATGAAATACTTCTTATTATCGACCATAATTTATGTCCAAACATTTTACTGCATAATAATAATTCTTCGCATTTGTTCATTTTTTGTAGCCATGAGTGACTTTTTTTTAAAATAATTTTCCAAACAAGGACTTCGACTGGCAAGTCAATACGAATCCCTAATCTAGAATTGATTTCAGCTTTATCTTTTCGATTGAAAATCGAGAGCGATGGAACATGTATCACATTTGCTGGTAGATAAAAGCCCAGTAATTTGATCTGTCTTAGACCTCGTATGATCTCAACATGCAAGCTATATCTGGTCCGAAGTTTAAACACGAATGGGCGGAACCGCTCGATCCGTGCATTTTCCTCATTTCTTTTTAATCAGCTACGCTGCACGTTCGCGTGGAAGAGCACATTGTTTTTGTCTCAATTCTTGATTGCCACCAAAACAACCAAAGTCTGTCAAAAGAAATGCCCAAACACTTCTTAAGCGATTATACGAAGAAAATTTACGATTTTTTTCAATGCGCTGCTTTTCTCTTGCATTTTTTCGTCTTCTGTTTTTTCTTTTTTTCATGTTGCTGTGCTGTTCTGTTTAAAGTTTTTTTTTCTTTGGTTCATTTTGCGATTTTATTTATAGATAATTTGTATAGCAATTTATTAAAAGTTCATACCGGGTATAAGCAATGCAACAAATGAATGAACATAAGGTATACGATGACGTGTGAGCAGCATATGGTTCAGTCTCATCAATCTTCATTCTTCACTAGCTTAGCAAAGGGAGAGAAGGTAAAAAGAAACTTCTTGATTCAACTACTCTCGTAACGAATTTCAAAGAACAAATTATTAGATACTTGTCGGAGTTACTGACCATCGATTCAATCAATCTTTGCCATACTAAGCATCGTGAACATTTTTCCATTAGAATAACGAAGGATATAACAAAGTCTGACGTTTTTTGAAATTGATTGATGGACGATCATGTGTGTTTCAAAAAAATTCACATTTCATTTGATAAGAGAAACGGAAGGTATGAAATAGATAAATGGAATGGAGAAATGAAACGAAATTAAAAGAGGAATAGAGAGGAATGAGAGTTTCCCTTTTTCGTCTAGACATGATTACGATAATTAACCTATTTATTCAGAATATTCATATTCCAACATGAAATATGTAATTAAAAGAAGCAAAAGAGGGGGAAAAAGAAAAAAAAGAAAAGAAGATAAGAGGTATAAAGTGCTTGGAAGTCTAAATGAGAATGTGACGTCGAGCTAAGGAGTTGGTCTTTTTAACACAGAAATGAAGAGTGAGCGAAGGTGACGCGGGTGCAAATCTGGCGATGACTTAATTGCGAGTGAAGAATTCCAAGCTGGTATTAGTTGAATGGAGGGATTTTATTTATAGGCGCAATAGATTCTTATCAACTTCTCGACCAGGTTGTTGCCTTACGAGACTTTTTCCATAACCTAGACGGACAGTCATCTAGCCCGACCGTAAGTGTACCGTACTCCTGTATTGCCTTCTTGTTGCCCTCCCTCTTTGTACGCCAGTTCAAGTGTCCATGACAATAAAGAACACGAATCGGAGGCAATGCAGTTTATGCTATAGATAGAGCTATGTCAGATGCAGAAATATTTGATCCCCACTTGGAGTTCTGCAGGTTTAGCCCTTGCAGAATACCATCTAAATGTCATCAGGCACCTAAAAAGATCTTCTTACGTTTCTTTTACTGATTGAGCATTCTTTTACCAACTGATCATGTCCTCCAAGGAGAGATTTATTGGATACTGAAATATAGACTATAGGTGGAAAGTCTCACACATTTTGTACTGCTTAAAGTTATATTTATCTTCTTCTCATTACAGAAGGGCATTTCATCAAATCATTTTGATTAATCAGGTTCGCTGTTGGGAGTTTAACTTTCGAAGAGGAATTTAACTGTTGGTCAGCCGAAAATAGTAAGGTGAATACATGAGTTTATTTCATGGATGTTTTCAATTGTAGAAAATGAATGATTTGAAAAAATAATTTCTAAAAATGATTGCTTGTGCCACGCAAGATAATCATGCAATAAAAATTTTTCGTTACCGATAACAAATTATGTTGAATATTTTCTTGGATTATAAAAATATTTTTCGTTTATTCAATTTTATAAGCAATACAAATGGTTATTTTTACAAAATTGCTTTCCAAGCCATTTATTTTTCACAAAACAAATATCACCCTAATTGTATGTGGTGTCTTCTAGTCTATTGCTAATGGAACTTAAGTCTTAGATTGACAAGAGAATCACATGCACCCGATCTCCTTCTTTTTACTTGGATACAGACTAATGTTTTCTACCATGAATTACTATTCTGGGAATGCTAGAGCTGTGGCAAGCGGACCACATGAAGTTACATTATGTAGATGTATCTAATGGGAGGAGCTGTAGAATTATGGTCATCGGGACTTCCCCATCACGCCGGTTAGCTATTTTGAAATAGAACTTGCTTATATCGATCATGCTAACTTCAATAATTTCCTCGATAGTACTAATATAGATAATGTCCTTTCATCATCAGGAAAGAAAAAGGAAATTTTTCATTTGGTTGTCTCGATCCAATGATGTATATATGCCTTTGAATCCAAAACAGAGGAATTATCAGGATTTTGCTCATGGAATCTGATATGGGCCGAGTGCAGAACCATGTAATAGTCTAATTCAAGGACAATCTGATCCATATCTCTCAGGCCTAGGCCCAAGTAGATCCTAGCTAGAACCCCAGAGATGGACCCATCATGCATCCATCGCTGTACAAGTCGACCGGTCATGCGGATCCCATGTGATGTCAAAAAAGAAATGCCTAAACGCTTCTTTATGGAACAATGGATATGCGGTGTGCTGCTTTATGTGCTAATGCTTGCAGCAGTTTGGCATACTGGTATAATCATTACTAGTAGGGTATAAATATTAAGTAGAATGGAAAACTGTTGAGAAAAGTTCCATATGGCAGCTTTCGTGTGTCTAAACTGGGAGGAGGACCCAAGTGAATAGAGTATGTAGCATCATTCAACTTGAAAGTTGATGCAACTTTGTGATCTTTATTACCAATAGCAGACATCTTATGGCTCACACCTTTCATAATGCTTTGTTTGCAGTTAAGTTATTTTATCTGGTGTTCTTGAATACTTCTTTTTCAAATTTAGAATCTTACTTGACAGTCCAACAGCTTTAGCATGGGTTTTATGGAAGAATTTTTGAAAGCATATGTTTGGTATCATCTGTAACTTATTGATTTGTTTGACTCCCTAGCTTTAATCTCATATTTTTTTGATCTTTTTTATTTTCTCACTAGAAAGTAATTTTTCATTTTGTTTTATGGAACTCTTTTGGTAATCTTCGGAATTTGAAGATCGCACTGCTCGATTTTTTCCTCCAGTTCAAAGAGTTCCTCGCATACTTGAAGATGCTGGTTTAACTCAAGATGGTCAAGATTCATTTGTAGAGCTCTCAAAATCTTCAAAGCAATGTTTCAATAACCTTTGCAACGGAGATAAATATGGGGTTTTATGCTTCAGTATATTTGGTGTCTTTCCAAATCGGAAGTATAGTAAGTGTCCTGTTTATTCAAATGAAATATATAGCAGTATGGTCTATCAAATTTAGTCAACAATTCCTCTTTTCTTGTTTATGCTTCTCATATAGCAGTCTTTCTTAATAAATGGATTTGATGGCAGACGTTATTGCCTGGAAAGTAATGGGCTGGTTAAGTAAACAACTATACTAGGTGAAGTTATGCTTGTGAAAGTTTCATATGTCTATGGCATTTCCCGGGCTAGATTTCACTTCTACTGATCACTTTAGAGATGATACCTCCAATTTCGATGCATCACACTTATGCAAAGCTTTTAGTTCTTTGACCTGAGGTTAGCCTGCCTCACATGCTTTTTGCTCTACCGTAGACTATTGGGTTTCTGCTCTATATTGGGAAGATTGAGAGAGCCTATGAGGATCTTTCCCCTTTCCAGCAAGTTTAATCGAGACCAAGAACATTGCAGAAGCCTAAAAGCCCAAAGCTAGTTCTTATTAATTTTGAATGCTTTCAATATTTTGAAGGCCGACTTTTAATTGAAAATCAGCTTCAAAGCTAATTCAAATGCAGCCTAAGAACCTTGAGGATGAGCTCAAGAGGGGGCAATTTCTATCTTGACGGGGGGACAATCTCGGCATTTAGGGACCGAAATTCCCCGCCAAAGAAGATAGGAAAATCTGGGCTCAGGAAAAACAGAGGATTCTGGCCCAAGTGGGGTGGGCATTTTTTCCAGCATGCAATAATTGCCTAAGGGAGCTCGAAAAAGAAATGGACGGTGCTTTTTCCACAGCCAAGAAAAAGGAGATAGAGAGAGAGTGTATTGGGGGTCCGCAAAAGAAGAAAAAATGGATAGAGAGAGAGAGAGAGAGGAGAGAGAACTGTCGGGGCACGTGGGAGGAAATGACAAAAAGCAAAAAAGTCATAATTTCAACGTAAGTTCGTTCAACCTACTCACGAAGCATCCACGTTTCATCCAAGTTCACTTTTCCTTGTGCACTTTAATTTCCAAGAATTTTACCCTTCATAGTTAAATTTCTCCATCATTTCTTTTCAAGGCCAAAAACTAAATCAAGTTCAGCGCTGTTTTGGAGTTGAGCAAGTTATCTTTATAGAAAAAGCGTGAAAAGTTGGAGACTTTGCCAAAGTCATGATTGACAGTAAAATTATTTTCATGGGCCACCGAAAAATTTACTTTTCAATAAAATAACTTTCATAAGTCAACAAATTATCCTCCCAAATGATTTTTCAAACTTATCTATAACGCAAAACTCTAAAATTTCCTTTCGATAAAAATCTTACCTCAAATTAACTTCTGCCTCCACGATACTCTTTACTTCCGCAGCTTAATAACTCCAAAATTGAATTTTGCAATTCAAACTTCACATCATTTTCGAATTTTTGCTTTAATTTAAGAAACAATTTTGATAAGACAAATAAAGGATTTAAATCCTTACCGGGTCAAAATAAGTCTGACATGACGAGCTCCCGTGACGTGCACGCAAAATCCCCTTTCTCTTTTCCTTTCCCTCCTTCTTTTGTCCCTTTCTTCCTCTTCTTTTGCCCATCTTTTCGTGCCCATCTATTGTGGTGCCTGCTCTCCTTTTTCCCTTCACATCTCTTCTTTTTCTTTTCCCCCTCTTTCCGTTTCTGTCGTAGTGTAAAAGCAAAAATAAAAAGGCATTATGATTAATTTATGAAATTTGAAGGAGATATTAAGGCAGAATGAGAGCAAAAAAAAAATTCTTCTCATTGTGCTTAGATACAAAATGAGCACATAGAGAATGTTAATAATTTTTTATGATCCTTGACACGTATTAATAGCATAATTTTATAGTTAAACTTATAAGTATTGAAGTGAAATTTATCGGTTTGACGATATGGTATTTGACAGGCTCAAAGTAAAAAGGGTTAAATTTCTTAGTGGGATCGAAAGCTTAAACATATTAATAAAAGTACCTTTTCTATGGAAAATAAATTAACAAAAGGAAAAGGAAACTTCAATGGTGAAGCAGCGGGCTAAGTTCAACAAGACTCGCCCCAAGTCTTTCCTACTTTTGCTCTTCCCAACAAATCCACCATTTCATGCATATCGAAATTTTAACATATGTTGTCTATTAAAATGTTACTTCAAATCAACTCCTATTTAACGGCATAGCTTCACAACACCCTTATTTCCATAGCTTAACAGCTTAAAAATCGAATTTCGCAATATAAATTTTATGTACTTTTTGAATTGGTATTCTAATCCCAAAAGTCGCCCCAATTAGACGGCAAGTGCTTAAATCCTTATCAACATTGCGAATGGAAGGAAATCTTGGGGAGATCCGTGTACGCGCAAAACCTATTTTCTCTTTTCATTTTCTTTTTGTCTTCTTTTCCCTTTCTTTGCTTTTTTCTTCTGGTGCGTGCTCTCCCTTTTCCCTTTCCATCTCTTAAAAACCCTCAAATTTTGGATTCCAACTTAATTCTATCCTAACTTTTTTCATTACATCAGAAAATTGGACAATAAGATTGGACGAAAAAACATTGGAGAGAAGAGGAGCAGTAGCCTACAGTTAAGTAAGGACTAGTGGGACCCAACCATCAAGAAAAGGGACAAAAAGAAAATTGCCCCTGGACTTGTGAAACTCATCAATTTTCTCTTCTCTCTTTTTATATAGGCCTAATGTCCTAAAACCACCAAAATTTTAAGTCCAGTTTTAATTCTATCCCGAAATTTTTTTATCTAAAAAATAATTCTCAACTTTACATTCAATCATAAATCTATCTCCAATTTTTTTGTCTAAAAAATCCAAAACTTTATGTCTACTCCAAAATATGGCCGAACATTTTTTATCTAAAAAAATCACTAACCAATCTTCAATTTGCCTCATTAACACCACGTTCAAAAATTTTGTTATTTGTCTAACATGGCTTTTTTATGTCAGTAAAAAAAATCCATATCAACAAAGTGACGTGAAAAATTATATCGAAAACGAAACCTTATTTTATCATAAAATTAGGAATTGGTCTACCTAGATAAGTTTGCTTATTCAATTCACTAGCAGAAAAGGACATGCAAATAAGTGCTTGATTTGGATTCTCTAAGGAAATGAATTTAATTTGTTAAAGGGTCAAAAACATTTAATCAATCTGATGAAGATGTTTGTGACTAGTTTTGTCACTAAAATAATTTATAAGCATTAAAATCAAATATTCACCAGAATATGATGATCAAAAGTTTACTTTCTTAGAAGGTTTGTGCATATAGGTACCATATAAGCTTGTACATGGAAGCTTGCACTCTTCTATATTATCATGCTATCCAAATGCAGTAATAAATATATCTTAGAATAGGTATGGGCATGAACATTCAATAATATTAAAAAAAAGAGTAAATTCAAAATTATTGATTTCGAAATATATGTAAACTCAACGTATTTGAAATTAAGTGCTCTATCTTTAAATTATAGTAATTCAAAAGATTAAACGATTATTGGGACTATATAGGTAAAAAAATAGCTTTATGAACATCGTGGAATTAGAATTCTTCAGTTTCTATGGTTGAAAAAGCTTTCATTAAGTTCTAAACATTATCTATTTATACAAATATAATGTTGAAAACTTGAGAATCTCTTGTGCTCTCCCGAAATATTCTTTATACCCTCACCTAATATTATGATCTCAATGAGTGAGTGAGGCAAAACTACCTGCCCGTCTTTTCTAGTTCCTTAATGTTCTAGGACAAAGGGAAAAAGGTTTTGAAGGTGGGGCTTGCACTCTTGCCAAAAGTGTTATTTTTCACTAGAAAAATAAGATTTAGGTAATGTGCCCCATCAATTTTCTCTTCTTCCCAAAGCTTTTGAGTATAATCAAAACTAAAGCTATTGGAAAACAAATTTCATCTTTCATTAATTTCCATTAAAGATGTTGACATTTATCAAGAAACTTCAGTAATGTGATTTTAGAAATAAATCGAACAGATCAATTTAGAATTTTTATTCAAAGACTTTATACATATTTAATAGATTTGAGGATAAGTGATCATTGATAATGCAACATTTCAGTAATGAAATCGGTTTGATGCAATATACGTTCAAAGTGAGAGGGGGTAAATTCTTAAGCGAAGTCAAGAACTTAAATTAGCAAACCAAAAAAATAGTTCGATGGTGCAAATAGTGGACTAAGCGTGCCCTCTTCATTGTCGTGATGCTTTGTATGTATTTATCTACTCTAAGCACTTGTGTGGAAAATATTGGACTGGATGAATGGATGTCTCCCCACCCCCAACTTTCCATTTTGTCCCGCAAATCCATTTCGCAGGCACGCGAGGGAAGAGGTGACAACGAGGGAAAGATCAAGGATTTGGAGCGAGGAAGAAAGAAAATGTGCAAAGGTCAAGGAAGGAACTAGGAAGAGTTGTCGTGGAGTTAAAATGGAGAAGAAATTAGACAAGAGGAAAAGACAAAATATAGGGAAGCATAGATGCGTTCAAAGGGATCTCCACCTTAAAAGACGTGGAGCAAGGGTTATAAAAATATCTGCCCTCGTATTGATACTTATTCAACATTGGCTGCTCTTTGGTTAGTCAAATAACTAATAAAATATATCAGTAGTTCATGCATCTGCACGTTCCTCGTCCAGATGGATTGCAAGTCTTTGAGGATGAGATCAAGAGGGAGCAATTTCTATCTTGACAGGGGGACAATCTCGGCCATTAGGGACCGAAATTCCCGGCCAGAGAAGACAGGAAAATCTGGGCTCAGGAAAAACAGAGGATTCTCGCCCAAGTGGGGTGGGCATTTTTTTCAGCGTGCAATAATTGCCTAAGGGAGCTCGAAAAAAGAAATGGACGGTGCATTTTTCCACAGCCAAGACAAAGGAGATAGAAAGAGAGAGAGTGTGTTATGGTCAGCAAAAGAGCGACAGCTTTTATAAAGGAAAACTGACAAGGGGTCCGCAAAAGAAGAAAAAATGGAGAGAGAGAGAGAGAGGAGAGAGAACTGTCGGGGCACGTGGGAGGACACGACAAAAAGCAAAAAAGTCGTAATTTCACCGTAAGTTCGTTTAACCTACTCACGAAGCATCTACGTTTCATCCAAGTTCACGTTTGCTCGTGCACTTTAATTTCCAAGAATTTTACTCTTCATTATTTAAATTTCTCCATCATTTCTTTTCAAAGCCAAAAACGAAATCAAGTTCAGCGCTGTTTTGGAGTTGAGCAAGTTAGCATCGAAGTAAGAAAAACCATCTTTATCTTTATAGAAAGGACGTGAAAAGTTAGTGACTCTGCAAAAGTCACGATTGACAGTGATGTATTATTTTCATGGGTCACCGGAAAATTTGCTGTTCAATAAAATAACTTTCACAAGTCAATAAATTATTCTTTAAAATGATTATTCAAAATTATTTATAATGCAAAACTCTAAAATTTCGTTCCAATAAAAATCTTACCTCAAATTAACTTCCGTCTCTATGATACTCTTATTTCCATTTTCCACAGCTTAATAACTCCAAATTGAATTTTGCTATTCAAACTTCACATCATTTTCGAATTTATGCTTTAATTTAAGAAACAATTTTGATTAGACAAATAAAGGATTTAAATCCTTATCGGTCAAAAATAAGTCTGATATGACGAGCTCCCGTGACGTTTACGCAAAATCCTCTCTCTCTTTTCCTCTCCCTCCTCCTTTTGTCCCTTTCGTCCTCTTGTTTTGCCCATCTTTTTGTGCCTATCTTTTCGTTTCTATCGTGGTGCCTGCTCTCCTTTTTCCCTATATATCTCTTCTTTTTCTTTTCCCTCTCTTTTCGTTTCTGCCGTGTGCTCTCCATCTTTCCTTTAGGTCGACTCCTTTTTCATTTCTGTCGTGGTGCGTGCTCTCCCTTATCTGTTTATAAATTTTGATTTATTAATTTGGCTTTGTGTTTACAGCCCAGAAAAATTGGCTTTGAGTTAATTAAGAAATTATGAAATAAATAAATAAATTTGGCTAAATGAAATCAATAAGTTGACATCCAAGAATTCCTTGCATGATTGGTGCCCAGAGATGCTGGTTTAACTGACAATGATTAAGATACAATTGTGGACCTCTCAAATTCTCTGTATTTCAATATCCTTTGCAATGCAGATAAAGATGAGCTAGAGTTGATTAGCTTTAGAGAACAATGCGGTTAAGCTCTTGAATTTAAAGCGATAATTTAGCATTTATAAAGTATTGTGGATTAATACTATAAAAAATAGTGATCGTGAAATGCACAAGCACTCTTTTTTTTTTTTACACTCCACAATTTCAATTAGTGACATTTTAGTTTGGCTTGTTGGTACATAAATAGTGTCGATAATTCTTTTAGCTTGTAGTCTTACAGGTGGATATGAGAATAAGCTTCTTTCTATTATAAAATGAAGTAATTAATTCATTGAATTTTTTACCTTTCAGTTAATTCTTGATGCAAATCTTTTAATTGAAGAGGATTCAATGTCCGAAGAATTTTGTTTTATCAAGTATTTACATTAAAAAGAATGTGTTAAATGACATCTAAATCGATGGATTCACTATTAAGCATACAAATTGCTTCACATCTTGCACCAACCAAGTTGAATAACAATATTAATATGCTTACATATATTTTGAGTGATAAGTAAAAGATATTTAACATATTTTTTAAATATAGCTTCAACTCGTTATTTAAGAGTAATAGATAATTGTTGGATAACAATAATATGCTTAGGCATATTTTGGGTGGTGAGTAAAACCTATTTAACAATTTTTATTAACATAGCTACCCCTCGTTATTTAAGAGGAATCGCATGCGTTTATGTTTAAGTATTATATAAAGTTATATTCAATTTAAAATGAAATAATGCTGAACGATTTAGCTCCATTCAATAATATAAATATTTGAATTAACATATTTGATAAATTATAGGTGTTCAAGGAAGATTGCAATCGCTAAACGGAACCGAGCAAAAATTGTCCAGAAAAAATTTGAAAGTTTTGATTTGTCAATTTCACTTTAGGTTGAAGAAAAAATTGTGAAATCAAAAAATGTAATCGGTAACTTCATAATTAATTAGGGAGCAGAGTGGTGGGTGACGGGTCCAATCACTCATTCGAAATAAGAGATGGACAAAAACCAAGAAGTGGTGGGACCTTGGATTACATTATTTGAGTTGTGTAATTACAAATCTGCCCTTGGATTCTAAAATCCAGCGAAGCTCCTCGGGTTGCGCTTCCCTCTTTTTCATTTTGTCCTAAATAGCTAAAGACCCGCAAATTTTAGGTTTGTTTTAATTTTATCCTGAATTTCTTTTTCTCAAAAAAATCTCAACTTTAAATCCAATGCTACATCGACTTCCAATATTTTCGTCTAGAAAGAATTTTTAAACTTCATGTCCAGTCTAAAATGGACCTTGAATAACCATGAGTACTAGAGAGGGTTATGGTCGGCAAAAGAGAGAAACCTTTTATTAAAAAAAAAAAACTGAGAAAGCGGTCCGCAAAGGAAAAGAAATAAAAGAAGAACAGAGGAGGTGAAAAGAAGAAATGGCGAGAGAGATTGTCGGAGCACGCGTGAGGAAACAACAGGGAGCCAAAAGCTGCAACCTAATAGTTCACTTTTCGTGTGGATTGAAACTTCCACCACCACATGATGGCAACGACCATATGGACTAATTTATATCTAGTTTGGTAAGTCTGAGTTAAGGCGCGTGCCCATTAATTGGACTAGATAAATCAAATCAATAAATTTATGAGATTTGAAGGAGAAATTAAGACTAAACCAGAGTAAAAAATAAACTCTTCTCATTGTGCTAGGGTACTGAATGAATATATATGCATGTTGATAATTTTTATTGATTCTTGACACGCATTGATAACATAATTTTTTAGAGTAAGTTATTATTAATAATACAACATTTCAGTATTTTAGTATCAATTTGACTGTACAATCTCTATATCAGGCTCAAAATAAGAGGGTAAATTCTTAAGTGTGTTTAAGAGCTTAAATATATTTGACAAAAAAAAACCATTTTCTGATGGAAAACAAAGTAACAAAACAAAGAGGAAAGTTGGACAGTACAAGCAGCGGACTAAGGCATGCCCTCTTCATTGTCCCGACACTTTGTATTTTTTTTATCTATTCTGAGCACTTGCATGGAATATATTGGACTAGACGAATCTCTCTCCCTCTCCCCCCACTTCTCATTTTCTCCTGCAAATCCATGTCACAGGCACGTGAGGTAAGTAGTGACGACAAGGGAAAGATCAATTATTTGGAGCGAGGAAGAAGGAAATATACAAAGGAACTAGAAAGAGTTGTTGTGGAGTTGAAAAATCTATTTGGAGAACTGAGGCGTTGAAAGGAGTCTCCACCTTAACGTGGAGTAAGGGTTATAGAAATATCTACCCTCGTACTGATTCTTATTCAACAATGTTTGCTCTTTGGTCCATGCATTTGCACGTTTCTTATCTTGCAAGTCTGTCCATGTACTATTATTTATTTAGAAAATCTTCCCACTATATCAAACAAGACTACCATCGTATTCAATTACTAGCAAAATAAAGGCAGATGTGTGTAAAAAATTACATGTTATTGAAAGTAGACAATAAGTGCTTAAATCCTTATCAACATTGCGAATGGAAGGAAATCCTGGGGAGATCCGTGTACGCGCAAAACCTATTTTCTCTTTTCATTTTCTTTTTTCTTCTTTTCCCTTTCTTTGCTTTTCTCTTATGATGCGTGCTCTCCCTTTTCCCTTTTTTTTTTGGTAACCACCCTTTACCCTTTTTATCTCTTAAAAACCCTCAAATTTTATGTTCCATCTTAATTCTATCCTAAATTTTTGCATTATATCCGAAAATCCTTAATTTTAGATCAAATACCAAATCGGCCCCTAATTTGTTCGTCTTAAAAAATTTCAAACTTTATGTTTAGTATCAAATTCGCCGCTTACAAAAGCAAGAACCTTGATGACGAGATCGAGGACGAGTAGTTTCCATCTTGACAGAGGGAGCAATGTCGAGAACTGGAATTCATGGCCAAATAAGACAAGAAAATCTGGGCAAGGAAAAAAGACAGAGGATTCTCGGCCAAGTGGGGCGGGGATTTTTCTTCGCAGCCAAGAAAGAGAAATACTTTTATCAAAAGTATTAATTCTATCTTGAAATTTTGTTATCTAAAAAATAATTCTCAACTTTAGATTCAATCATAAATCTATCTCCAATTTTTTTGTCTAAAAAATCCAAAACTTTATGTCTAATCCAAAATATGCCCAAACATTTTTTATCTAAAAAATCACTAACCAATCTTCAATTTGATCATAAAATTAGGCAATGGTCTACCTAGATAAGTTTGCTTATTCAATTCACTGGCAGAAAAGGACATGCAAATATGTGCTTGATTTGGATTATCTAAGGAAATGAATTTAATTTGTTAAATGGTCAAAAACATGTAATCAATCTAACGAATATGTTTGTGACTAGTTTAGTCACTAAAATAATTTATAAGTATTAAAATCGAATATTCACCATAATATGATGATCAAAAGTTTACTTTCTTAGAAGGTTTGTGCATGTGGGCACCATATAAGCTTGTACATGGAAGCTTGCACTCTTCTAAATTATCATGCTATCCAAATGCAGTAATAAACATATCTTAGAATAGGTATGGGCATGAACATACAAAAATATTAAAAAAAAGTAAATTCAAAATTATTGATTTCGATATATATATATAAACTCAACATATTTGAAATTAAGTGCTCTAATTTTAAAATTACAGTAATTCAAAAGATTAAACGATTTTTGGGACTATATAGATAAGGTAAGGAAATAGCTTTATGAACATTGTGGAATTTGAATTCTTTAGTTTCTTTGGTTGAAAAAGCTTTCATTAAATTCTAAACATTATCTATTTATACAAATATAATGTTGAAAACTTGAGAATCTCTTGTGCTCTCCCGAAATATTCTTTATACCCTCACCTAGTATTATGATCTTAACGAGTGAGTGAGGTAAAACTAACTGCGCGTCTTTTCTAGTTCCTTAACGTTCTTGGACAAAGGGAAAAAGGTTTTGATGGTGGGGCTTGCACTCTTGCCAATAGTGTTATTTTTCACTAGAAAAATAAGATTTAGGTAATGTGCCCCCCATCAATTTTCTCTTCTTCCCAAAGCTTTTGAGTATAATCAAAACTAAAGATATCGGAAAACAAATTTCATATTTCATCGATTTCCATTAAAGATGTTTATATTTCTCAAGAAACTTCAGTATTGTGATTTTAAAAATAAATTGAACAGATCAATTTAGAATATTTATTCGAAGACTTTGTACACATTTAATAGATTTAAGGATAAGTGATAATTGATAATGCAACATTTCAGTAATGAAATCAGTTTGATGCAATAATATTTAACATGTTCAGAGTGAGAGGGCTTAAATTCTTAAGCGAAGTCAAGAGCTTAAATTAGCAAACCAAAAGGATAGTTCCATGGTGCAAGTAGTGGACTAAGTGTGCCCTCTTCATTGTCGTGATGCTTTGTATGTATTTATCTATTCTAAGCACTTGTGTGGAAAATATTGAACTGGACGAATCAATGTCTCTCTCTCTCTCCCCACTTTCCATTTTGTCCCGCAAATCCATTTCGCAGGCACGAGAGGGAAGCGGTGACAACAAGCGAAAGACCAAGGATTTGGAGCGAGGAAGAAAGAAAATGTGCAAAGGTCAAGGAAGGAACTAGGAAGAGTTGTCGTGGAGTTAAAATGGAGAGGAAATCAGACAAGAGGAAAAGACAAAATATAGGGAGCATAGATGCGATCAAAGGGATCTCCACCTTAAACGACGTGGAGCAAGGGTTATAGAAATATCTGCCCTCGTATTGATACTTATTCAATATTGGCTACTCTTTGGTTAGTCAAACAACTAATAAAATATATCAGTGGTCCATGCATCCGCACGTTTCTTGTCCACATGGATTGCAAGTCGTTGAGGATGAGGTCAAGAGGGAGCAATTTCTATCTTGACGGGGGGACAATCTCGGCATTTAGGGACCGAAATTCCCGGCCAAAGAAGACTGGAAAATCTGGGCTCAGGAAAAACAGAGGATTCTCGCCCAAGTGGGTTGGGCATTTTTTTCAGCATGCAATAATTGCCTAAGGGAGCTCGAAAAAAGAAATGGACGTTGCTTTTTTCCACAGCCAAGAAAAAGAAGATAGAGAGAGTGTGTTATGGTCAGCAAAAGAGCGACAGCTTTTATAAAGGAAAACTAACAAGGGGTCCGCAAAAGAAGAAAAAATGGAGAGAGACAGGAGAGAGAACTGTCGGGGCATGTGGGAGGAAATGACAAAAAGCAAAAAAGTTGTAATTCCACCGTAAGTTCATTTAACCTACTCACGAAGCATCTACGTTTCATCCAAGTTCACGTTTCCTCGTGCACTTTAATTTCCAAGAATTTTACTCTTCATTAGTTAAATTTCTTCATCATTTCTTTTCAAAGCCAAAAACGAAATCAAGTTCAGCGCTGTTTTGGAGTTGAGCAAGTTAGCATCGAAGTAAGAAAAACCGTCTTATCTTTTATAGGGGACGTGAAAAGTTGGAGATTTTACAAAAATCATGATTGACAGTGATAGATTATTTTCATGAGCTGCCAGAAAATGTACTTTTCAATGAAATAACTTTCACAATTCAATAAATTATTCTCCAAAATAATTATTTATAATGCAAAACTCTAAAATTTCGTTCCAATAAAAATCTTGCCTCAAATTAACTTCCGCCTCCACCGTACTCTTACTTTCGCAGCTTAATAACTCCAAAATTGAATTTTGCTATTCAAACTTCACATCATTTTCGAATTCGTGCTTTAATTTAAAAAACAATTTTGATTAGACAAATTAAGGATTTAAATCCTTATCGGGTCAAAATAAGTCTGACATGACGAGCTCCCTAACGTGTACGCAAAATCCTCTTTATCTTTTCCTTTCCCTCCTTCTTTTGTCCCTTTCTTCCTCTTGTTTTGCCCATCTTTTCGTGCCCATCTTTTCGTTTCTGTCGTGGTGCCCTCTCTCCTTTTTCCATTCATATCTCTTATTTTTCTTTTCCCTCTCTTTTCGTTTCTGTTATGGTGTGTACTCTCCATCTACCCTTTATATCACTTACTTTTTCGTTTTTCTTTAAAGCCCACTTTTTGACCAAGTCAATAAGAGTGGCAAAATATCAGAGCAATCACTAAACTAAGCCAAGAACAGCCATAATTGATACGTCTGGCCCTCGGTCGGGAAACCTCCATATGTCTGCAAGGTTGGATTCCTTATTTATCATTGAGTCCTCGCTGACTTCGCCCCCTGTAAACCTTTCTTCCTCGGAGAGATAAAGATACCTAAGAGTTTTACAGAGCAAGTCTTTGCTCTCAATTAAGTTTATTAAGGACTTATTTAGGTCGACTCTTTTTTCTTTTCCCTTTCTTTTCATTTCTGTCGTGGTGTGTGCTCTCCCTTATCTCATTATATCACTTTTTTTATTTTTCTTAAAGCTCACTTTTTGACCAAGTCAAGAAGAATGGCAAAATAATAGAGCAATTGCTAAATTAAATCAAGAAAAAACATTTGTCGAGAAAAACTATAAATTTTGATTTATTAATTTGCCTTTGCCTTTGCGGCATAAAAAAATTGGCTTTGGATTAATTAAGAAATTGTGAAAGAATAAATAAATTTGGCTAAATGAAATTAATAAGTTGACATTCAAGAGTTCCTCGCATGATTGGTACCCAAAGATGCTGGTTTAACTGACAATGGTTAAGATTCAGTTGTAGAGCTCTCAAATTCTTCATGTTTCAATATCCTTTGTAGTGGAGATAAAGATGAACCAGAGTTGATCAGCTTTAGAGAACAATGCGGTTAAGCTATTGAATTTAAAGTGATAATTCAGCACTTATAAAGTATTGTGAATTAATACTATAAAAAAATAGGGTTCGTGAAATGCACAAGCACTCCTTTTTTTTTTTTTTACACCACAATTTCTACATAAATAGTGTTGATAATTCTTTTAACTTGTATTCTTACAGGTGGATATGAAAATAAGCTTCTTTCTATTGTAAAATGAAGTAATTAAGTCATTAGATTTTTTACATTTCACTCCATTCTTGATGCAAATCTTTTAATTGGAGTGGGTTCAATGTCAAAAGAATTTTGTTTTATCAAGTAATTACATTAAAAAGAATGCGTTAAATGGTATCTAAATGGATGGATTCACTATTAAGCATACAAATTGCTTCACATCTTGCACCAACCAAGTTGAATAACAATATTAATATGCTTACATATATTTTGAGTGATAAGTAAAATTTATTTACCACATTTTTAAAAGATAGCTTCGCCTCATTATTTAAGAATAATAGATAATCGTTGGATAAGAATAATATGCTTAGGCATATTTTGGGTGGTAAGTAAAACCTATTTAACAATTTTGATTAACATAGCTACCCCTCATTATTTAAGAGGAACCGCATGCATTTATGTTTAAGTATTATATAAAGTTATATATTCAATCTAAAATAAAATAACACTGAACGTTTCAGCTCCATTCAATAATATAAATATTTGAATTAACATATTTGAGAAATTATAGGTGTTCAAGGAAGATTGCAATCGCTAAACGGAACCAAGCAAAAATTATCCAGAAAAAATTTGAAAATTTTGATTTGTCAATTTCACTTTAGGTCGAACAAAAAATTGTGAAATCAAAAAATGTAATCGGTAACTTCAGAATTAATTAGGGAGCAGAGTGATGGATCCAATCACTCATTTGAAATAAGAAATGGACGAAAACCAAGAAGTGGTGGGACCAAGCCATCGACGGAGGGGGAGAAAGAAAATTATTTGAGCTGTCTAATTACAAATCTACCCCTAGATTCTAAAATCCAGCGAAGCTCCTCGGCTTTAGCTTCCCTCTTTTCATTTTGTCCTGAATACCTAAAGACCCGCAAATTTTAGGTTTGGTTTTAATTTTATCCCTAATTTTTTTCTCAAAAAAAGCTCAACTTTAAACCCAATGCTACATTGACTTCCAATTTTTACGTCTAGAAAGAATTTTCAAACTTCATGTCCAGTCTCAAATGAACCTTGAATAATCCACAAGTACCTCGAGGGCGACGCCAAGAGAACAGTTTCCATGTTAGCCTGGGGGGCAATCTCGGCATTTAGAGACCGAAATTCACGGTCAAAAAGACAGGAAAATCAGGGCTCAGGAAAAACAGAGGATTCTCGCCCAAGTGGGGTGGGCATTTTTTCAGCATGCAATACTTGCCAAGAGAGCTTGAAAAAGAAAAGTACGGTGCTTTTCTCCACAGCCAAGAATAGGAAATCTAAAGAGAGAGAGGGTTATGGTCGGCAAAAGAGAGAAAGCTTTTATAAATAAATAAAAAAAACTGAGAAAGTGGTCCGAAAAATAAAAGAAATAAAAGAAGAACAGAGGAGGCGAAAAGAAAAAATGAAGAGAGAGAGAAATTGTGGGGGCACTTATGAGGAAACAACAGACAGCAAAAAGCTGGAATTTCATGGAAAGTTTGTTTACTTTTGTAACATCCACGTTTCCTAAAGGTTCACTTTTCCTGTGGATTAAAACTTCCACCAGGTGATGGCAACGACTCAATGGTCTCTGTCAACGCAAATTACTAATTTATATCTAGTCTGGCAAGTCTGAGTTAAGGGGAGTGCCCGTTAATTGGACTAGATAAATCAAATCAATAAAGAAACATATACATATATAAAGTAAAGTAAAAGCGAAAGCCAAACTAAAAATAGAAAGGTATTTTAGACTTATTTATGAGATTTGAATGAGAAATTAAGACTAAACCAGAGCAAAAAATAAACTCTTCTCATTGTGCTAGGGTACTGAATGAATATATATGCATGTTGATAATTTTTATTGATCCTTGACACACGTTGATAACGTAATTTTTTAGGATAAGTTATTATTCATAATACTACAGTTCAGTGTTTCAGTATCGAAATAGATTTTATTGATTTGATTGTACAATATATATGAGGCTCAAAATAAGAGGGGTAAATTCCTAAGTGTGATTAAGAGCTTAAATATATTTGACAAAAAAAAACCCTTTTATGATGGAAAACAAATTAACAAAACAAAGAGGAAAGTCGGATGGTGCAAGCAGCGGAATAAGCATGCCGACACTTTGTATGTTTTTATCTATTCTGAGCACTTGCGTGGAATATATTTGGACCGGACGAATTTCTCCCTCTCCCCCCACTTCTCATTTTCTCTTGCAAATCCATGTCACAGGCACGTGAGGTAAGCAATGACAACAAGGGAAAGATCAATTATTTGGAGCGAGGAAGAAAGAAATGTACAAAGGAACTAGAAAGAGCTGTTGTGGAGTTGAAAAGTCTACCATGAGAAGAAATTAGACCAGAGGAAAGACAAAATATACAGAGCACCGAGGCGTTGAAAGGAGTCTCCACCTTAACGTGGAGTAAGGGTCATAGAAATATCTACCCTCATACTGATTCTTATTGAACATGGGCTGCTCTTTGGTCCATGCATTTGCACTTTCCTTATCTTGCAAGTCTATCCATGTACTATTATGCATTTAGAAAATCTTCCCACTATATCTACCAAGACTACCATCGTATTCAATTACTAGCAAAACAAAGGTAGATGTGTGTAAAAAATTACATGTTATTGAAAGTCGTTTTGGTCTATTCTTCATTATAGACTATATTTATTATGGACTAATTCAATGCTATTGGTTGCACTTTCATTTGTCCAAGAAACAATAAAGAGAAATGCAAGGAAAATCTTAAAAGTGCAACATTTGCCTGCTTCCTTGAAGGAGGAGTTGGATATCAAGTCGCTAGAGTTTTCCTCCTAACTTTTTATGAGTTTATGATCATATGAAGGCTTTATATATAGAAGATTTAAGTGATTGTTGATAATGAAACATTTCAGTTATATAATGAAATTTATCAATTTGATACGATAATACTTGACGGGCTCAAAGTACTAGGAATAAACTTCCAATTGGGATGGAGAGCTTAAAAATATTCAACAAAAGTAACTTTTCTAATGAAAATGAATTTTAAAAAAAAGAAAGAAAGAAGGAAAAATTCAATGGTGCAGCAACTGTCCTAACATTTTGTGCGTATTTAGCAATTATGACCACGTGTTTTCTTCTTCCTGAGCCTGATTGCCTTGGATTGTTTTGTCCATTGAAACTTCCATCACATGAAGGCAACGACTATAAATGCATGGTCAATGGTCCCGATCAACGAATTACTAATTTATATAGCAATTATGACCACATGTTTTCTTCTTCTTGGGCTTGACACCTTGGATTGTTTTGTCCATTGAAACTTCCATCACATGAAGGCGATGACTATAAATGCATGGTTAGTGGTCCCGATCAACGAATTACTAATTTGTATCTAACTTGACAAGTTTGAATTATTGATGCATGGCAACTGATTGGATTAGTTAAATTAAACCGATATATATATATATATATATATATATATATATATATAGTTTGAATTATTGATGCATGCCAATTGATTGGATTAGTTAAATTAAACCGATATATATATAAGCATAAACAAAAAAGCATTTTGATTAATTTATGAAATTTGAAGGAGATATTAAGACAGAATGAGAGCAAAAAAGAAATTATTCTCATTGTGCTCAAGTACAAAATGAACACATATAGAATGTTAATAGTTTTTTATGATCCTTAACACGTATTAATAGCATAATTTTATAGTTAAACTTATAAGCATTGAAATGAAGTTTATCGGTTTGACAGTATGGTATTTGACAGGCTCAAAGTGAAAGGGGCTAAATTTCTTAGTGGGATCGAAAGCTTAAATATATTCAATAAAAATACCTTTTTCTATGGAAAATAAATTAACAAAAGGAAAAAAGGAAACTTCAATGGTGGAAGCAGCGGACTAAGTTCAGCGAGACTCGCCCAACGTCTCTCCTACTTTTGGTCTTCCCAACAAATCCACCATTTCATGCATACCAAGATTTTAACATATGTTGTTTATTAAAATGTTACTTCAAATTAACTCCTGTTTAACAACATAGCTTCACAATGCCCTTATTTCCATAGCTTAACAACTTAAAAATTGAATTTCGCAATATAAATTTTATATACTTTTTGAATTTGTATTCTAATTAATTCATTGGATATTTTACATTTCACTCAATTCTCGATGCAAATCTTTTAATTGGAGTGGATTCAATTTCTCAAAAAAAAATTTATCGAGTAACTGCATTAAAAAAATGCATTAAATGGTATCTAAATGAATGGACTCATTATTATAAATATAAATTGCATCACATCTTGCACCAACCAAGTTGAATGACAATATTAATATGCTTAGATGTATTTTGAGGGGTAAGTAAAACATATCTAACACATTTTTAAAAGATAGTTACACCTTGCTATTTAAGAGTAATAGGTAATAGTTGGATAAGAATAATATGCTTAAGCATATTTTGGGTGGTAAGTAAAACCTATTTAATATTTTTATTAACATAGCTACCCCTTGTTATTTAAGAGGAATCGCATGTATTTTTGTGTAAGTATTGTATAAAAGTTATATTCAATCTAAAATGAAATAACGCCGAACGTTTCAACTCTATTTAATAATATAAACATTTGAATTAATACATTTGACAAATTATAGGTGTTTAAGGAAGATTGTAATTGCTACACGAAACCAAGCAAATATATTATCCGGAAAAATTTGAAGATTTTGATTTGTCAATTTCGCTTTAGGTTGAACAAAAAATTGTAAAATAAAAAAAATGTGATTAAATGATTAATCGGTAACTTCACAATTAACTTGGAAGTCAAGTGGTGAGCCCAATCACTCATTCGAAAAAAGAAATGGACAAAAATCGAGAACTGGTAGGACCCAGCATCAATAGAGGGGGAGAAAGAAAATCATTACGAGCTATCCAACTACAAATCTGCCCTTGGATTCTAAAAACCAGTGAGGCTCCTCGACTTTCGCTTCTCTCTTTTCATATGATCCTAAAAACCTAAAGACACTCAAATTTTAGGTGTGTTTTCAATTTTATCCTAATTCTTATTTTTCTCAAAAACTCTCAACTTTAAACTCAATGTTACATCAGTCTCCAATTTTTCTGTCTAAAAAGAATTTTCAAACTTTGTATCAAATCTCAAATAAACCTTGAATAACGACAAATACCTCGAGGATGAGGTCAAGAGAACAGTTTCCATCCTAACCAGGGGCAATCTCGGCATTTTGGGGGCCGAAATTCACGGCCAAAGAAGACAAGAGAATCTGGGCTTAAAAAAAAGAAACGAAGAAGAGAGGAGGTGAAAAGAAAAAATGAAGAGAGAGAGGGATAGAAAATGTCGGGGCACGCGCGAGAAAACCACAGAGAGCAAAAAGCTGAAATTTCACCGAAAGTTTGTTTAATCTACTTTTGTAACATGTACGTTCCACTAAAGTTCACTTTTCCCGTGCATTCAAACTTGCACCACATGAAGGCAACAACCATAAATGCATGTTTAGTAGTTCTAGTCAATGAATTATTAATTTATATTTAGTTCGGCAAATTTGAATTATTGGTGTGTGCCAACGAGTTAGATTAGATAAATCAAATCAATAAAGAGTATATATATAATAATAAAGTAAAAGCAAAAAAGGCATTTTGAGTTATTTACGAGATTTGAATGAGAAATTAAGGCAAAACCAGAGCAAAAGATAAACTCCTCATTGTGCTAGGGTACTGAATGAATATATATGCATGTTGATAATTTTTTATGATCCTTGATACGCATTGATAACATAATTTTTTAGAATAAGTTATTATTAATAATACAACATTTCAATATTTCAGTATCGAAATAGAGTTTATTGATTTGACTTTATAATATATATCAGGCTCAAAATAAGAGGGGTAAATTCCTAAGTGTGATTAAGAGTTTAAATATATTTAACAAAAAAACCCTTTTCTAATGGAAAACAAATTAACAATACACGAGCTGTCCTTTATTTTTTTGTTTTTTTTTTTCATTATTTCTGCATCGAAACTTGCTCACATGTTTCCTGCTTCCTGGGTAGGATCGCCTTGGATTCTCCTATCCACACTAAGGCAACGACTATAAATGCACGGTTAGTGGCCCAGTTAATGAATTATGAATTTATATCTAGCTCAATAAATTTGAATTATCAGTGTGTGCTAACTGTTTGGATTAGATAAATCAAACTAATAAAGAAATATATGTAATAAAATAAAAGTAAAAAGGCATGTTGATTAATTTATGAGATTTGAAAGAAAAATTAAGGCAAAACTAGAGAAAAAAGAAATTCTTCTCATTGTGTTCAGGTATAAAATGTATAACTGTAAAATGTCGATAATTTTTTATGATCCTAGACACGTGTTAATAACATAATTTTATCATTAAACTTATAAGTATTGAAATGAAGTTTATTGATTTGATAATATAATATTCAATCGGCTCAAAGCGAGAGAGATTAAATTCCTAAGTGAGATTAAGAGCTTAAATATATTCAGTAAAGATAACTTTTTTGATGAAAAATAAATTAACAAAAGAAAAGGAAAGTTCAATGGTGCAAGGAGTTGACTCGATTCAATGAAGAGTCCTCCCAGGTCTCTTTCCACTCTGTCTTCCCCCACAAATCCCCTGTTTTAAATGTATCGAAATTTTAACGGACCTTATTTGTTAAAATGTTACCTCAAATCAACTCTCATTTAACCCCACAGGTTTACAACATCCTTTTCCATAATTTAACAATTCCAAAATCGAATTCCGTAATATAAATTTCATAAAACTTTTGAATTTATACTCTAATCTTGAAAATCATTCCAATTCAATGAATAAATGGCTTAAATGCTTATTAGGTATTGCCAATGGAAGTAAATCTTGAGGAGATCCTTGTGTACACACAAAACCCACTTTCTCTTTTCATTTCTTTTTTTCCTTCTTCTCCTTTTCTGTTCGTTTCTCTCCTGGCACGTGCTCTCCTATTTCACTTTATATCTCTTAAAAAACCCTCAAATTTTAGTTCTATCTTAATTTTATCTCAAACTTTTTTTATATTAAAAAACTCTTAATTTTAGATCCAATACTAAATCAGCCCCTAGCAAGGTCTTTTAATTGAGGGTGTCTTGTTTGGCGGTCGATTACAAGATTTTACCCAAATTCGTACTTATCCTTACTTACTTTAGTTGCGGCGGGCTACTATACTCTGCCTATCATATTCATTGAATAAATGATGATTCAATGATTCTTACTCAGGGAATCTTTTGACTTAATTTGAAGTTTTATTGAATCATCGCGGTTCTAGTATAAATATGAGGTTTCAATCAATTCATAAGGTCTTAATAAGAGAATTCCTATCAACAACAAAAAAGAAGAAGAGTAAAGCTACATGACAAAAAAAAAAATCAAAGAAAAAGAAGTAGGTAAATGTAAGATTCAAGAGTCCCGTAATGATCAAATATAAAGACGAACGAACCAACTTGATATTTTAGCATTACAACCACAAACAAGAGCTTTCGTATTTTTATTGGTTCGTATCTTCAGAGAATTTCAAAAGAGTTGATGACGAATTTTCAAACTTTCTATTCCGTATGCCTTGAAACCAAAGTAGCCAAGATCGAAACCTTGATGTGGAGTCTATTTTCTCCACTGTAAGACCCCTAAATTGATATTGTGTCTTCTTCTTTCCCAACACTAGGGAAGACGAGGGATTCTCCCACAAGGGAATAAGGTATCCTGCTCTTAAGTTTTTCCTTTGGGTTTTTTAAGAACTTGTTCAAGTCTTAAAAAAATTTATATCAGAAACCCTTAATTTTAGAGCCAATATTAAATCGGCCCCTAATTTTTTGATCTTAAAAACTTTCAAACTTTATGTTTAGGATCAAATTTGCCCATTACAAAGGCAACAACCTTGACGACGAGATGGAGGACGAGCAGTTTCTGTCTTGATGAGGAAGCAATCTCGGCATTCAAGGACTGGAATTCACGGGCAAAGAAGACATAAAAAAGCAGAGGATTCTCGGCCAAGTGGGGCGGGGATTTTTCTTCACGGCCAAGAAAGGGAAATACTTTTACCAAAAATTTAAGAAAGAAAGAAAGAGAAAATAGAGAGCGCATTATTGGGGAGAGAAAACTTTAATAAAGAAAAACTGAGAAGTGGTTGACAAAAGTGAAGAAAGAAACAGGAGGACAGAGGAGGCAGATTAGCGTCGAGGAGGTGAAATGAAAAGAGTGAAAAGACAGAGAGAGAGAGAATTGCCGGGGCGCACGCGTGAGGAATTTTCGCCCTTTTTCGTTTCTTTAGATCTCTTTTTTTTTCCTTTTTCTTTTTAATAGAGCCCACTTTTTGACCAAGAAGGGCAAAATATTAGAGCAATTGCAAAACTAAATTAGGAAAAAAATTCGCCCATAAAAATTGTAAATTTTGATTTGTCAATTTGGCTTCGGGTTTGATTAAAAATTGTGAAATTAATAAATTTGACTAAATGGAATTGATATATTGACATTTAAAAAATAATATTTGATAATTTGATAATTACATATAAAGAAGAGCAAGAAGGGCAAAATATTAGAACAATCACAAAACTAAATTAGGAAAAAACATTTGCCCATAAAAATTGTAAATTTTGATTTGTCAATTTGGCTTCGAGTTTGATTAAGAAATTGTGAAATTAATAAATTTGACTAAATGAAATTGATATATTGACATTTAAAAAATAACAATTGATAATTTGATAATTACATATAAAGAAGAGCAGTGAACTCAATCACTCATTTAGAATAAGAAATTGATAGAAATTTGGTAGAGAAGAGCATTAGCCTCAAGCTAAGCAAGTACTAGTGAGACCCAGCCACTGGGCACCAAGAGAAAATTATATGCTATTTAATTACAAATCTGCCGCTGGATGATTAAAATAGATGAAACTCCTCAATTTTCTCTTCCCTCCTTATATAGGCCTAATCTCCTAAAACTCTCAAATTTTTAAACGAATTTAATTCTACCCCTGAATTTTTTATCGAAAAAATTCTCAACTTTGGATCCAATTCTAAATTCGCCTTTTATCTGCAAAAATTCCAAAACTTTATGTCCAATTTAAAATATGACTAAACATTATTTTTATTTGAACAAATCATTAACTAGTCTCAAATTTGTCTTGTCATCTGACGTGGCATTTTCATGTCAGTAAAAAAATCCACGTCTTCAAATTGACATGGAAAATTGGATCCAAAATATAATCATGTTTGATTAGAAAATTATGAATCAATCCACCTAGATTAGTTCACTAATTCAATTCACTGTCAAAAAAGGGCACACAGATATGTGCTTGGCTTGGATAATCTAAGGAAGTGAATTTAATTTGTTAAAGGGTCAAAAACATTTAAGTTATCAATAATATAAGGATTAAAGAAATATGTGTATGATAAAAAAAAGCAAAAAGGCATTTTTGACTTATTTATAAGATTTGAATGAGAAATTAAGGATGACAAAAAAAAAGAGAGGATAAAATTAAGGCAAAACTAGAACCAAAAAGACATTGTTTTTATTATGCTCGGATACAAAATGAATATATATAGTAATTTGATAATTTTTTATGATTGTTGATGTGCATAAATAATATAATTTTTTAGAATAAGTTATCAATAATAATATAACATTTTAATATTAAAATGAAGTTTATCGATTTGACAATACAATATTTAAAAGGCTCAAAGTAAGAAGGTAAATTTTAAACTGGGATTACGACCAAAAAAATTCCAGAAAAAAAATACCTTCTTTAATGGAAAACAATTTAACAAAAGAAAAGGACAGTTCAATGGTGCAACCAGTGGACTAAGCGGGGCCCTCTTCAGAGTCATTTGATGTTTTGGTCTGTTCCGAGCACTTGCCTGGAAAATGTTGCACCCGACAAATCCCCCCCTCTCTCTCCCCACCCCAAAACAAAAAACTTTTCATCTTCTCCTGCAAATACATGTCCCCTTCTCGTCTGAAGTCTCTCTGCACTTCTCATCTTCCCAACAAATCCACCGCTTTATGTGTATTGAAATTTTAACAGACCACAAAAGAAAGGGCAACAAGAAGGCATTTCCTGTTTCCTGAGAGGCATTCTGGTTTTTTCTCTGTCAGGCTTGAAAGCGAAAATCAAGGGCAGATCAGAGCAAAGACGAAATGCATCGTCTCGTTTTTGGGCTTTCTTTCGACGAGCTCGTGGCAACGATCCTTCTCCTCGGGCTGACGTTGTATTTTCTCAATAAGAAGAAAGCTAGTGTGTGTGGAAATGCAGAAGATGCTGATACTGGCGCATCTGATTCTTTCACTATGCTAACGGAAACTGATTCTGTTGGATCTAAGTCGTCTCCGGCAAAAACTAATAATGGTGGATCTAGTTCGTTGACAGCTTTGACTGGAAGCTGCTACGAGGTAGAAACATTCACAAATTTCATCATTTGAAAGGGCCAAAGATTGATGACGCCAGATTCCCAAGCACTATTGCTAACTAAAATTTCTATGATTCTTAAGTTTAAGTGGATTTTACCAGTAATGCTTTTGTGCGGGTATGCTCAATATGGTGATGTCTCCCCCAAAGTAGATGTATATGCTTTTGGCATCGCACTCTATGGACTCATATCTGCCAAACAAGCCGTGATAAAGATGGATGGATCTACGAGTGAAGGAAAGGACTTGTTGCTTTGGTTGGTCCTCTTTTCCTCACGCCCTCATTTCTCACCCCCCCCCTTTCCCCAACCCCCTCCAAAAAGACTTCTTGGCCAACAAGAGCAGAACCCCAAGTTTGAACTCCTTTATCGACAGCAGATATCAGTACCACTAGGAATTTTCTCCCATCAACAAAATCTGAGATTCACAGTACCTCATAGTCTGAGCTTTCGAAGATTCACCAACAAGCACATCCCTTCACTTGGTACCCACACTACAGCACCAAACTTTCAGTTGTGGCAATGGTTAATCCCTCTCGGATTCATAAATCTACTATGAATGGAGGATGATAACTTAGATACACAATTAAGAACATATCCACTTTGCAAATTTTCAGTAGATCAAGTAAACTTTGATGAAAGTTCTACCGACCTATCTCATGGAAAACTTTATTTACCTTGGCTTGTGGCTCCCATTCGTGATGGCATGGATTTTATCTGAGTCCATCCGCACACGTTCGCCCCCGACGATGTGCCCAAGGAAGGGGACTTCCTCCTATGCCACCCTTTTCGACTCCACCAAACTCAATATGGTCTTTCAGGCCGGAACGACCCCGAAAGGACCACGGACCGGCAATCGGGGCCGCCCTGATGCTTTATAGAGCCAAACTGCCCAGAAACTGAGTAAACTAGTCAGCCAACAACACGGGGTAGTAGATGGTGAATCCACCCCCATTCAACCGAACCGACGCTTTTCGAGCACAAATGTTGCAGCCAATTTCCAGGAAGCAATCAACGGAGCAAGAAAGTCAAGCTGCCCAGAAACTGAGTAAAAATGGGGTCATAGTTGTAAATTTTTGTGAACAGTAATCGTGAACAGTGCTCGTGAACAGTAATTATGAACAATGATTTTCCCGAAATTCAATTAATTAAAACATTTAATCCAATCAATCTAATTCTTGTTAATTACATTTTCGGATGATCAAGCTCAATTAAGGTGCGTGCCACCGATGTTTCAATTATGGCCTCGAAATTTTCTTTCCCATTTCTTTTGCTGTCAGAAAAACTTTTTGCGCTCTTATTAGTTGACTAACGGCGGTGACTGAATGAGAAGCAACGAAGATCTGGTGATTTTCTCCCGATTTTTTCATCCATTTTACACCATTTCTTAAAAGGTTAGTATCACAAAAAAACCTTAAATTAATACATACGTGACAAATTTCTCACGAACTAATTTTTTTTTACTATCAAATTATCACTAAGGCTCCATTTGTTTTGTGGAAAATGAATGATTTCAATCAATAAGGCATAAATAAACAATTAGCAAATCAATCAATTATTACCTCAGACAATCTCTCCCCCTGCCAAAGCCCACTAGACCATTGAAACCTGTAAAATCCTCATCATTTCCAGGATTCACAGAGGGGATGATGACTAGGGCCTTGCAGGGAGGTAAACTTACCATGCCTCCAAAGTTTCAGTCGCATCTGACTGACATGAAGTTAGGTTTTGGTGAGGTGGGTCCTACTTTGCCTCCCTTTGGTGCTTCTGATCAACTAAATCTTCAAAATGAACACTTTGCAGCTCTTCTACCCTAATTTAGTCTCGAATCCTCAAATTGGGGGCAAGAAAGGGCTCAAAAGGCGTCTTTTTTTAGGTGAAATTCCAAACAAATGTCTAAAGTGTTTTTGTTTTCTCAAATAAAAGCCTAAAATGGACATTGCTTCAAACTAAAGGACGATAAATTCGATCACCGCCGTCCGAGATGGTGACCCAACCTGGCGACAACGACCCTGTGATTGCTGTTCTCCCTACCACAGTGGTCGTCTAAGAGGCTCTCTTTTCGGAAGGTCTAGCCTTCCAATTAAAGTGCACCCTTCGATATTTAGCCTTTTGAAATACTCCGACCTATCGAGACCTTCAATTTCGGCTAAGTTTTTGCAGCCACTAGCTTTTAATTCCTCTAGCCTCCCTGATTTCGGAAGGTCTAGCCTTCCAATTAAAGTGCACCCTTCGATATTTAGCCTTTTCAAATACTCTAACCTATCGAGGCATTCAATTTCGGCTAAGTTTTCGCAGCCTCCGACTTTTAATTCCTTTGTCTTGATGATTGATCTTGCTAATCGATTCGATATAACAAAATCAATATATATATAAGATAAGTGAAATTCATGACCGTTAGTGATCTTACATTCATTCCGGTCTTGTCAGACTGAGATTCTGTGTCTACTTGTGTTATTAGTCTGGTACACATAGACTCAGAGATTCTGCGTCTTTTGTGTTCTCCGTTTGGCACAAGTAGACTCAAAAACTTCTTCTGCTTTCTTTCTGCTACATGTAGGCTCGGAAGAATACGCCACCTTGTGACTTTTCTTTTTTAGAAAATATATGACTTTCTGTATGTATAAAATGATCTGTTAACATCAAAACTAGCAATTGTTGGAGTTTTAGAATATTACCAAGTCCAAGGCACTATTCACACACATGGATGGGCTCAAGCCTTGGACAAAGTTGGAATTGGAACATCAAGGAGTGAAAGGGCTATCGAGAGCTCTCACCTTAGCCAAGTCCTTGATTGATCTAAATTAGTTCATAGATCCCACGTCCAAGGGGAAATGTGGAGGAGCATATTGCCACCATGATGAGGATGAAGAGGAGGAAGCTATACTTTAAAGTATCCACAAAGAGGAAATAAAATCCGCTCTCTCTCCCTTATGGCTTAAGACCCTTCCGCCTATGGAAAGGACCCTGCGTCATCGATAAACTGGCCCAAAATGGCCCGCGTCAAAATTTACACTATCACCCCTTTTTTACTCAGTTTCTGGCCAGTTTGGCTCTATCAAGCTTCAGGGCGGCCCCGATTGCCGGTCCGTCGTCCTTTCTCCCCCAAAATTCGTGCAGCAGCCAGCCCTCCCTCTCTCTCCCTTTTTCTCTTCCTTTTCTCTTCCATTTCTGCTGTTTCTTGCTGTCCATGCTGTTTTCCAGCCCAAAAACAGTCTTGCCGCCATCATCGGAGCCGCCACCACCACCCAAAGTGTAGTCCTGGAAGTTAGGAAGCCAGCCACACACCCCCGATCACCCCTGGTCGCCCCGGACCGCCCGTTTCGGCCTTTTCCGCACTGCTGTCGCCGCCCCACCGTCGCTAGGAAGGGCCGGCAACGGTGGGGAGGGTCGGCCGAGGTTGCCAAGCCTCGCTTAAAATTTTCGATTTTCGCTTTTGTTTTGTTTCTACTTTTTTTTGACCTAATATGAACCTAATTGAACTTAATCGAAATCGCGGATAAAGTTTCTGTTGACATGTTGTTCATGCTAGTTTATTTGTTATTAGAGTCCAATGCATATTCTTTTTTTCCCTAAGTCTCGTCTTTGAATTTTGAATCAACATCTTGATCTAGAGGGTATTATGTTGTCTATGCATCCAATTAATCATGGAGCATTAATTACCACATAGTGGAATTTTATGATACTGAACATTCACTTCTTATATATAAATAAGAATTGGATCCAAAATAGGAAACATTCTCTAATGAGGAGACCATTCAAAGAGGAAACCCACTTAAGTTTATAAATGTACAAATTTGGGTTTTGGGGGGGGGGGGGGGGGGGTTAAAAAAAATCATTTATGGTACATTTATTACAAGTGTACCAATTTAAGTTTTTTGTGAACGCGGACCATTTTCAGGCAGATCGCCAGCTACTGTACGATTTGTCTCGATCAGTGCTAGCGAGCCAGAGCCGGAACGACCCCGAAAGGACAACGGACCGGCAATCTAATAAGGCTCAAAACAATGTCTTCTTTTCACAATATATCCTATTTTACAGTGGCCACGCAGTCGCTGCACGTGGCGATGCCAACGTCATTGCAGCAGAGGAAAAGCCCATAGACCTGGTCAGGAGGGTTCTGGCCGACAACAGCATTGGTGTAGCCATCACGCTGTCTGGCCAGTTTGGCCGGGTCAAGCTTCAGGGCGGCCCCGATTGCCGGTCCGTCGTCCTTTCGGGGTCGTTCCGATCCCGCCATTAATCTAAATCACAGCACCTGCATACATTTAGTCGTGGTTTCATAAAATCTCACATTTTATTGATTGGTTGATTCGAATTGATTCAATTCAATTATATTGGGTCGACAGATCATGAATTCCAATTTCTGCATAAATTTATCATTACTTGTTATACCTGGTTCCCCTGGTACCTGAGAGTCGTGTCGATGTCAAATGTTCGGAATGGCCCGTGTCGAAATTTACAACTATGACCCCATTTTTACTCAGTTTCTGGGCAGTTTGGCTTTGTCAAGCTTCAGGGCGGCCCCGATTGCCGGTCCGTCATCCTTTCGGGGTATCGCCGTGTTGCTTACAGTACCTCACAAAATAATTTTCTCGAGAAGGAACAAGCGGTGATGGGACCTGGAACTCGGCTGTCAAAGATGCAAACAGATTTAACAGAGGACAAAGACAAAGCATGGATAATGATGCTTGCTATGGACTTCAGAAATTTTGGGCAGATTGATTTGGTATAGATTCAAAGCGGATGGGGCAGCTACTGTACGATTTCTCTCAGACAGTGCTAGCGAGTCAGAATTGGAACGACCCCGAAAGGATGACGGACCTAATATCAGGGCCGCCCTGAAGCTAGAGCCAAACTGGCCAGAAACTGAGAGATTATATTGTATCGTTGTGGTGTACAATCTTTTCCTTCCCCCCTTTTGACGTTGTGACGACCTAGGTGTGTGGATTTCTATTAGTAAATCAATTAGAAAGGACTAAACTTTTCGATTCCCGGGAACAAATTTGTTCTAAGGAATAGATTTGGGGTAAAATCAAGAAGCAAAAAAAAGTTGTTTTTCGCTTCCGAGAACAACTTCAAGTCCTTACACTAACAAATCAGTGATTTTCAATGTCCGAATTTCGTCTGCAGTAACCACCAAGTAGTTATTGTATTTATTTAGTTGCTAAAACAGTCTCCTAGGTAACCACATATTATAATTTCTAAAAAAAACATTCACTTGAGTATAGAGTGATTCTTTCTCATTAACTCGAGGGAATCAAGTTTGATGATGAGATACAAGCACTATGGTTGCTTGGTACTTTGCCGAACTCATGGGAGACGTTTCGAACGTCTTTGTCTAATTCTGCCCCGGATGGTACGATTACCATGGATTTGGCCAATGATAAGGCATGTAAAGTTGGATGGGTTTTGAAATAATATATGACAATGTGCAATTATTTTCCTACAATTTTTACATGAAAAATGTGTAGTAGATTATTATATTAGCATCTACCTTGTTTGCATTGGCCTGTATGGATTCATCATCTCCATCACACGTTTCTTCAGAGTAAATCGATTCGTATCGGTTCGAGCTACGCTTTTCAACTGGGCATCCGCCTTCCAGCCAAGCCAATTGATCGCGCAATTTGTAAATTTCGACGAGGGCCATTTTCGGGCAGTTCGCTAGCTACTGTACGATTTGTCTCGGACAATATTCTAGGACTGATTGTTGAGAGCCATGTTTAAGGGTTCGGCTGAGCTTTTCAAATGTCAAATCCAAAAAGTCCCAGGCTTCTATCAGTCAGCTTATATAATGTGGATTTTGATGGCCGTGTATTTCAGCTAAACTTTCCCATACATGTCTCGCTTTGTTTGGTGAAGTCGGTGAAGTTTTCCAGATATGGTCAATCAGAAACTAGATTGAGAATGGTTTAAATATGTTTAAGAGATCTTTAGTATTAAAAAAATTTGAAGATCTTCGGTTGTACGTGGAGAGGACGATACGAATAGAGGACCGTGAAGAGCAAGTACTTCGAAACAAGACTATCGCCTTGGTTAAGGTGATCTAGCAGCATCACAAAGAGTCAAGACATTGTGATCAAATCATCACTGACAATTCACAAACTTGTTTATAGATCTGAAAAACCTCTCGTTACGAAACTATATTCCACACTTATAAATCTGGTGATAGGCAGTGGACATTAGGAAATCCCTCCTGCACTGGTTAATGACAAGCTGGTAGTTACCCTATCGGAGGAAGTCTTGGAAGCAATGGATCCCATATGATATAATTGCATTGTTGGATACTTTGTTGGGAAAAAGCTCCCATTCAAACTGGTGGAGATAAAATCGATAATTTTTAGGGAAATAGTTTTCGAATATTCATTTTTCTTAAAATAAATAGAGCGTAAGTGAATGTAATACTAAACTTAGCAATTGCGTTTGAAAAACTGAAATTGTCAAGGAAAAGAGTGTCTTCCCGTTGGAATCTCATCTCGTGGCACCCACCGTTGTGTTCAGAAGAGAATTTCCGTTCAGATAGTATTGGCCGATCATCGGAAAAAGCTGTCGGTCGTCCCGTATTCTGCTTAATTCTCATTCTTGAGTCCTCTTTGATTCCATTTATTATATAGCCTTAGTGATAATGGCTAAATTTTTCAAAAAACATTTGAGTCATACTGCTTCTTGTACCGTGACAAAATATGTAATAAATTCTGTTTCCATTGTAAATAAGGTTGTGCACGTGACACTCTTCTCTTACTCTGCCTCTTGGCTACCTCGACCGCCTCTTCAGGCAAAGCATATCATCTCTATCCAACAATGGCCACTGCACTGCGAAATCTCCTCTTCCTTTTTCTTTCCTGATGATGAAAGGACATTATCTATATTAGTACTGTCGAGGAAATTATTGAAGTTAGCATGATCGATATAAGCAATTTCTATGTTAGATCATATTTTCCAACTAACAAATTACTAATGGCACTAAAGTGATCGATGAAACAAGCTCACTATATTGGATCTCAACAATTAACGATAATAAATTATTCCCATGAATAATTAATTACCACAAAATAAGTATAGACCTTGATTATTTTTCTAAAATACTCATTAATATTGTAAGAGCCAGAGCCGGAACGACCTCGAAAGGACGACGGACCGGCAATCGGGGCCGCCCTGAAGCTTGACAGAGCCAAACTGCCCAGAAACTGAGTAAAAATGGGGTCATAGAATTGTAGATTTTGATTATTTGGATGCTGCTGAAGTGAATCTGCGAGGATGCTTTGAAAAGTTGCAGATTGACCAATTTTGCACTGATTCTGCTGCTGTTTATCCTGAATTAACAGCAAAATGAAAAGAAATTCATGTCTTATTTACCGAGTATGTGTTCAACAAGACATGAGGATGACTCTTTTTAATGAGACGACTATTAGAATAACTAAGATTAGGTAATAATAGTCCATTGGATAGTTCGATTGGTCAATACACGAACTAGAATCGGGGTATGATTTGATATTCCAAGGGGAAGAAAGGAGGCCTCTGAATAAGAGTATTCCGAACTCCACATATAGTTAACTAAAACCCGATCAATCTTTCGTTGTTTCCTATTTTCCCCTAAATAAGAGGACCAAGTGAAACGAAAGCTAACGTATTGAAGGTCATCAAGTCCAGCCTGAAGAAGATTATCGATCGTCGGAAAAGTGTTGGACTCGACGATTGTGGATTCATATTCAAGAGATGAAGTACTTCGATGCTTGCACATTGGCTTGCTATGCATTCAGGAAGATCCAGCTCTAAGACCCACCCCACCACATCTTTGACCGGGTCAAATAGAAATTCCAACTATTACAGCGACCTTCTTCCCCGACCTGCCAGCGGAAGCCCTCGCAGTGACGTTGTTCGGGGATTCTAACGGGATATGCTTGAACCGGATTGGGTCCACGACGTTCTCATCGTACAAAAAGGGAGTCTTCTTTGGTTGCGGAAACAAGGTCAATGGGATGGTGGTAATTCGCCATGGGCAACTAGGAAGCTTCTGAAAGCGCAGTTAAAACTGGCCCACCTGCGCAAACGGATAAGAGGCGAGAGCAAGACAAAATTGTTGGAGTATGGGTCGCGGAACTCCGAGATATTGCCTGTGATGCTGAGGACGCCATCGAGCGATATATCTTCAGAGTTGCTCCAATAGTCATAGTGACTGTCAACCAGGATTGCTCTTTTAGACACCAAATTTTTGGAATACCAGTAAGCTTGTGTTGGCACAACCATTCTCTTACCTAATTATGGCATGATTTGCAAATTACAACTAATAAAGAAAATTGCATATGTTGCCACCGAGCTACATCTGGCACTTTGATAGGAAATGGAGTAGTGAATCTTGTGAAAACTCGAAACAAGTTATGATAGTTTGTATCATGATACAACAACATCGTTGTTTCTTGAAGTAATACAAAAGCACCCAAATTTGAGGGTTTTCAGCTTTATGAACTTTTGTACCAATAAAATTGGTCGGTTCCTATGCCTCTGGCTATGCCTGCTTGGTTCCCTAGCATATTGAAGGCTTTAAAAAAGCTTCGGAAGGCTTCTCTTCGGAGGCAAAGTTCTTCTATGGCAATATGAACAGCCTGCCCAGAAACTGAGTAAAAATGGGGTCATAGTTGTAAATTTCGACGCGGGCCATTTTCGGCTCGATCGCCAGCTACTGTACGATTTGTCTCGATCAGAGACAATTTGAATCCTACAAATGACATTCTCTCAAGAAAATAGCCGAGAACTGAAATAAAGTGTGAGCATACCTTGAACCATAAAAGTTCCCTCCCGATGGAATGAAGAGGATTTGTCGAATGAAGAGGATTTGTCCTTTGGATGGGAGCGGGCAGGCAGAGAGAGAAAGAGAGAGAGAGAGAGTGAGAGAGTCAAATTGTAGTCAATGGGCATCTATTCAACAAGTAGCTCTACATATAAAGTGCATCCACTAGGAATCTTCTAATTATAACTGCACTAGAGAACATTTTATGAGCCATCTCTATTCCTTTTATGTTTCGGCCAATCCTAGGTTATTGACAGTTTAATATAATCGGTGAAAGGAATCTTTAATTTTCTAATCAGGGTCAAACAAACCTTGTATCACGTAGGCACTCTATCAAATGAGCTTTGTATTTCATAAAAGTCATGTTACATTTTTTAGTTTATATCTCGATTTAGGAGTATCAACATGTAAGTTATGCTACGGTAAATGTATAGGTTATCAATAATAATATAACATTTCAATATTAAAAGGCTCAAAGTAAGAAGGTAAATTTCAAAGTGGGATTACGACCAAAAAAATTCCAGAAAAATACCTTCTCTAATGGAAAATAATTTAACAAAAGAAAGGGACAGTTCAATGGTGCAGCCAGTGGACTAAGCGGGGCCCTCTTCACACTCCTTTGATGTTTTGGTCTGTTCCAAGCACTTGCCTGGAAAATGTTGGACCTGACAAATCTCTCTCCCCCCCC